>OX578149.1:125188584-125503584 GCA_951213105.1 Amaurobius ferox | reverse complement strand
TTAATGCTCGTTTTAATATGATATAATCTCTTTAAATATCTGACGATGTTGCATAAAAAATTAATACCTTCTTTTTTTGGTGCACCGTGAATTGCAAAAGTTGAAAATCTCTTATCTGGAGGACTAATAATTGCGTTTTATTAGGAATCGTATAGCAATCATATTTTGTTATAAAGTTGTTGTTGTTGAAACCCAGACCGTCCGACCTACCAGAAAGGTGTAAGGTAACTGTTTGGACGGTCGGGAAGTGCCACCCAATTTAGACCGGAACCCAGTGGGGGAGGCATCCACAGGGACCGTACCCTCCTTCCCCTACCACCAACCTCTCGGAAGGATTTTCGGACCCACATGTTTAACGTGATCGTACTCCGCATGAACACGGCGGCAGTTTTGGCAGTGGCTGGAATCGAACCCGGGCCTACCGAGTGCAACTCCAGCGCGCAAACCAATGGGCTACCGCGCCCTGTTATAAAGTTGTGCATGAATTAATAGCATTGATTGGAAGAATTAAGTGATTCATATGTGTACGGAGTTTTAAGAGTTCAAGCACTGCAGGAAAACAAGAGATGGGAGGGAATTTTATACATCAGTTTATGTACCCTGTTCTATGACAGGCTTAACAGCTAGTGTTATATATTTCTCAATATATTTCTGCACGAGAGAAGAAACAACCACTGCATTCTGTAATTTATATCTGTACACCTGCCGCACTACAACAGCGAGCACATTGCAAGTTCGGAACGGAAACATTTTCTATCTCGTTTATCTTATGTCGTAAATCAAGATAAAGACGATCTCAATACCTACAAATAAAGCACACGAACACACAGTACTTATCTTTCTTGATTTCCGGGATACATTCTCTGTTGTGATGGATGCCAATTATTATCTTACTCGTCCAAGCATATCCATAGGCATGGTTTCGTTTTTATAGATTTATGATTCCTTACTGCCCGGCAAGAGTGGTTTATAAGTAAGAAAACTTCCTCCCCCCTGTATCGAATCGATCCATAAATCGATCAATATAGATTGTTATCGAGATGCAATGTTTCCTTTTAAGGAAACAAAACGGGTATTTTTTGTAGTTTCTGTTGCGTTGTCGGAGGTGATCTGTATTGTTGCCAACAATGCTTCATCAGTGTTAAGCTGTCCGATAAGAATTTCAGAATATATTGTGCTAGATTAATTAATATATAAATGAGTTTTATCAAGAAATTTATTGTTAAATTAGAAACATAAAACGAACTAACGATTGATAAACATGTAACAGATCAGAGACTAACGATTTTCACCCCCCCCCCCCCGCCAGCCATAAATACCACTCTAGACATTATAAATAGCACCTCTAGTAACTAACAGCAATTAGCGTTTAAACTTGGAAGAGGTTTTGGCATTATGAGTGAAATTTACATTGGAATTCGCACTTTCCATAAGTTTTATTTCCTTGATGAGTAAAATAGTATAATTTAAGGGGACGGTGGACGTTGAAATTTTTTTTTATATATTTATTGACATAGAAACATGAAAATTTGTAAAAATATTCCTCTTAACATTACTATATAAAATACATTACATTAGAAAAACATTACATTTTTTTCAATTTTGTTATAATTTTGTAATTTTTTTTAATTTAATTTTTTTAAAGAAAATTTGAAAATGCTCCTTGCGTGCCATTTGTTCACATTTTTGATTAATTTTACATTTTGATCACTCAAAAACACATTATAAACAAATTTGGGTATTCATTTTTAAATCCCTTAGAAAGTTAATTTTTTTTAAATATTTTTCTGCATTAAAACTTAATTTTTATCATTTAATTAAGTTCTTTTATTTACTTTTAATTACCTTAATAAAGTCCAATTATAAAATGCATACCCAGTTTCATTAAAAAGTATGAAAGGTGTCTTCTTGTCAAATTTCATGCATCTGAGACAAAAATTAAGACGCATGGAGCATTTTAAAAATGTAAAATCTTTGAAAATTGCGTTTCGCAAAAAGTGCATTCAACTTCCTACTTACGGGTGGGACAGCGTCCATCCCAAACGAAGAACCTCCCAAAAAGACAAGTATTTGACATACCCTATTCCAAACGGTTCGACTCCCCTTTGCAGGCATTGGCGTCCATGGAAATCGCCGACAGAAACATTGCACCTGCTGCCAATGCCAGCAAAGAGGGATCGAACTGTTTGGGATAGGGTATGTCAAATATCTGTCTTTTTGGGAGGTTCTTCGTTTGGGATGGACGCTGTCCCACCCGTAAGCAAATGTTAAATGTGTAAAATAATGTTATATATTAAAAACTTTTTTAGTCGATTTTTGCTCATTTCAACGTCCACTGTCCCCTTAACATAAGATTTCAAAGAGGGGATGAAATACACGAATATAAGTACATACACAATATAACATTTTAAATATTTTCTTATTTCTACATTATATTTAATAAAATGATTGTAAAAGTTCATTTAAAGTCATGCTTCGCCCATAGGAGAGCCCGAAAGAGGTACATCCCCCCTTGGACATTCAAGATAACAAAGACGAGCATCAAGCTCGTCGGTGTTGTATCTTATGCTTGAGTCCCCCTTTGAAAAAAGTTCTATGGGTGCCCACATATGAAGTATAAATATGTTATAATATTATTAGCAAGTGACAGAAAAATATACATCAGTTTTGTAAATATAAATAATTAGAATTAACGATATTAAATAATTCAAAAGAGTGCACTGGAAATTGTTGAGAAATGAATCTGCAACGCAAGCTTAATTGAAAATCACTGTAGTCAACAATGTCCTTAAACAATTTCGTATATTAATTATTTACAAACACTAAACTATGCAAACTTTAAAACATCTTATAATTACAATATGCTAAAAATCTGCTGGAAAATTATCAATCGTTTTTTCTAACTCAAATTCTCGTGTAACATGAGCTTTTTAAAGAGAAATCAGTATATTACTTTCCCTACAATACATGGTAATGTATACGGAAAGTATTGAAATCGTAACCAAAATTGCAATTCGAGTTTTCGACGGATCTACAGATTTTGGAACCTCTACAATACGAAAAAACAATTTTTAGCGTAACGTCTGTGTGTCTATCTGTGCAATGTATGTATCCACTTTAAATCAAAAACTACTTGACCAAATTTCATAGATTTTATAAGTAAGTTACTTGTGGGTTACTTTGGTGTTAATTAGATTTTGGTACAATTCGGGATAAAAGAACCTGCTTTTTTTTTACTTTCCCTGCAATACATGGTAATGTATATAGGGAAAGTATTGGAATCATGCCGAAAATTACAACTCGCGTTTTCGACGGATCTACACGTTTCGAGACCTGTAGAATACGAAAAAGCCATTTTTAGCGTGACGTCTGTGTGTGTGTCTGTCTGTGCAGATTTTGTATCCACTCTAACTAAAAAAGTAATCGACCGAATTTCATAAAATTTGGTAGGTAAGTCACATGTGGGCGACTCTGGTGCTGATTAGTTTTGGGTACGATTCGGGATAAAAGAACCCGCCTTTTTTTGCGAAATGGCCCGCAAAAGCTTGTATCCACTGTAACTGAAAAACTAATGAACCGAATTTCACAAAATTTGGTAGATGAGTCACTTGTGGGTTACCCTGGTGCTGATTAGATTTTGGTACGATTCGAAAAAAAAAATAACCGGCCTTTTTTTTTTGCAAAATGGCCCGCAAAAATCGTCAAAATCTAAACTAATGAACTAGATATACTCAAATATATCCATTAAATGCTCGTTTAATACGTAATTTTTAATGACGAAAAGAAAAAGATCAACCCCATTACACTAGGACTAGCCGTTCTCGAGATATTTTAGTTTTTCGTATTTTCTCTACGCCACCTTTAATAATAAGTCCGGTTACCGAATGAGAACGAAAATTGAATTAAAAGTGAAATAAATTTAAAAATAAATAAAGAGAACGTGAATATAAACGTCTGCAGGGAAAGTCATGTGCTGCCCACATCAGATTTTTTTTTTTTGCGAAATGGCCCGCAAAAATTGTATGTATCCACTCTAGTTTAAAAACTTATAGACCAAATTTCACAAAATTTAGTAGATAAGTCACTTGTTGATTACCTTGGTACTGATTACATTTAGGTACAATTCGGAAAAACAGAGCATGCCTTTTTACTTCTTTTTTTGCAAAATTGCCCTCAATAATCATCAAATTCTAAAATAAAAGACTACGTATGCACAAATGTATAATTAAATGTTTGTTTTACACGTCCTTTTTGATGATATAAGGACCAAGACCAAGCCCATTACTGTAGGATTAGCCGTTCCCGAGATATTTTAGTTCTTTCGCATTTTTGCCATGTCGCCATTGAAAAATACGTCCAGTTATCAAATGAAAACGAAAATTGAATTAAAAGTGTAAATTCAGTGTAATTTCAGGTAAGTGTGCAATAAAACTCAATTTAATGAATTATTAAAAAAATAAAGAGAAAATGAATTTTAAGTCTGTAGGGAAAATCATGTACTGTCTACATCAGATTATTTTTTTCTGAAAACTACCAAATACGCAAACGGTTGCTTCGCCATATTGATGCCGAGATAAAGCGCCAAGTCTTCTTCGCAAACTATTTAAGTTTCATGGTAGTCATTATTTGTGTATTTCTTCGTTTTGATATTGTTTAAAGTTAGATGAGTGTTAAGTTATTCGTGGAGAAAGCTTCAAATTCTTTAGTATTACAAATAATGATTATTTGTTTGACCCAAAGTAGTGAATCCTTCAGCTTTATCCTAGTAGAATATCAAAGCATCTATCCGTCATTGAGGAAATGTCACGTTCCGTATCCAATCATTGTCTTAAGTTACACCGTTTACAAAAGGTTGAAAATGGGAGAAACAATAGCCACACCTTTCTGTAAGCTAGCTTCCATGTTAGTTAATCAGATAGGAGTTTAACAATTGAGTGGGTTTAATACCATGTTTCTCCTTATAGACCACGAAGGCTGGATGATTTCTGCCTCTAAAATATTAAGATATGTGTTTTAAAGGGAAAGAATACTTCGAAATGTGTCACTTTAAGTAAGTAAAGTGTAACAATTTTCTAAATACATATATATATATATATATTCGCAAAATTATTTTAAAAATTATAATAAACACAAGTATATTTAAATAATTCTTTAAATTAAATTTTAAACAGGGGAGGCTTAGTTTTTTAGCCACTGTGGAAGCTACGCCACTGCATTATATACTATTATGTAGGGAAAGTAAAAATGAAAATAACACCTGTAGCTTGTTTATTTCAAAACTTTTTAACTGCTTTCTACTCCAACATAAAGTTCTTAAGCCTCTTAATGCCCTCTGCGGCGAATCAGACATTAAAGTCTGCAGAGTTTTTAAACATATTTATTTAACTGCAAAAAAAGAAACTTCGACTCCAGTATAAAGGGAATCCAGTAATCTCCTGCAGAAACGAATTAAATTCCCTGCCTTGTCCCATTGTAAGTCCTTTAAAAAGGAAGACGTCCACATGTCAAAACCATTCATTTCAAAAATTGAGAATGAAGAAAAAATATTACTGGGGATCTTCTTTGTAACATTTATCGACTTTCTATTATAAAATGTCTTTCCAAAGAACGTTGATTGCATACATTCTGATTGGCCAGAAAAGTTTTCACACACACATCCATCCATCCTTGTCTGTTGATGGATTGTTGGAATTGCGACGTCTGTGAAGCAACGTTAATCTTTAATTTGATGGAGATCCATTTTTTATTTGTTCCAAGATCAAATAAGGAAAATGTCTGGGTTTTTGAAGTCTTCCATTTATACTACTTTATTATTTATAGCTTAAAGGCGAGATATTTCAAAATTTAGGTAATACTTGGGAAAGGGAGATTATAAAAATGGAATATTGTATGCGAATATTATAATCTACGAATTTCAATAGTGGATAATTTAATAGTTTAAATGCAACGTTTATTAATACCATTTTCCTTATGTACAAGGAAATTATTGTGACGGGGTCGAAAAATCTAATTCAGAGTTTTCGACGGAAGAGCACGTTTCAAGCATCTTTCAACTCGAATTGAATGCTTTCGTGGTGATGCTTGTATGTGTGCATGGGAGGAGGGAGGGGGGCGTGTCCCTGAATTTGTGGATGCGATATCTCACGAACGAATAAAGTATTTCAAACGAAATTTGGTACAAATAATACTATCAGTGAATACTGGAACCCTATTGATTTTAAACGTAATCGAATGTTCGGCAGACCACCCACTTTTCAAATGAAAATTTTAAAATATCAAAACTTACAATAGTGTTACGCAATAATGATAATTTCTTATGTAACTTTTCATTAGAAAACGAATGGCAGAAATTTTGATGTAAATATCGTTGAAGTTGCAAAGATGTTGTTAAATTGAAGAAAATGACGCCAAACTGATGAATTAACTATTAAAATATTTTTCATATATGGACTATTGCTTATTACTTTCCTTATATACATAATGTATAAGGAAAATATTGTGACGGGGTCGAAAATTCGAATTCGAGTTTTCGACAGGAAAGCACGTTTCAAGCATCCCTGATCACGAATCGAACATTTCTGAAGTGATGTCTGTGTGTGTCAGTGAGTTTGTGGAGACGATAACTGACGAACGAATGGACTGATTCGAACGAAATTTGGTACAAAAATCACAATCCGTAAACACTGGAAGCCTATTGTTTTTAAACGTAATCGAATGTTGAGAAAAAATCGTCAAAAAATCAAAACCGCTAATAAAGTTACGCAAATAGACATTTATTATGTAAATTTTCATTAGAAAACGATTAACAAATTTTAGAATGCTAACATGAACCGTTCTCGAAATAATGCACATTTTTCAAAAAAAATATCAAAAAGTCATATAAAATAAAAAATATACATTTCCCAATGAGAAACATGTTCACTTTTCATATGTAATGTCATGCCATAAATTTGGTGACATCATTCTCGTGGATCTAGCTCGTTCCATTCATGAGAAAAGATACTTCGAGTAATACTTTTGTATTTGAACGCCAATAGTCATTTATCTGCTATAAGAATAACTTATTTCTCCATCAATAAAATTTGGCGAAATTTTGGCGGAATGTCGCAAACTTGGCGACTTTTTAAAATGTTGTCACATTAATGAAAATCTCGTCAAATGGCTTAAAATGACACTAAATCAACGAAAATGACGACTAATTGTCGATAATTCAATATCTTGGAAAGAATATAAGTATCTACTATAAGAAAAACCTATTTTTTTTACTGTAAAAGTAGTAAATTCGTTGCATTTATTAAGGAAAGTCATGTGTTGCCCACATTAGATTTTTACGAATGCTATCAAATTAATAGTTGTCAATTTCGAGTTGCGCGAAATATAAGTTAATTGGGTATTTTGAAATGGTTTTATATGCTGTCATCAAAGAAAGAGCAAAATGTACAGTTCAACATTAAAAAATTGTGGCTGAATTTTATATATAATTTTTTTCACTGTGAAAGAAATAAATTCATTGCATTATAGAGACAGTTATATGCTGCTCGCATTATATTACTTTCCTTATATACATAATGTATAAGGAGAGTATTGTGACGGGGTCGAAAATTCGAATTCGAGTTTTCGACGGGAGAGCGCGTTTCAAGCATCCCTAATCAGAAATCGAACATTATTGAAGTGATGTCTGTGCGTGTGAAAGTATGTGTGTGTGTCAGTGAGTCTGTGGAGACGATATCTCACGAACGAATGGAGCGATTCGAATGAAATTTAGTACAAAAATCGCAATCCGTGAATACTAGAAGCCTATGGTTTTAAAACACAATCGAATGTTCAGAACCCCCCTAAATTTGAGTGAAATTTTGAAAAAATCATCAAAAAATCAAAACCTTTAATAAAGTTACGCAAATAGATACTTCTTATGTAATTTTTCCTTAGGAAACGATTGACAGAAATTTTAGAACGCTAGTATGAACCGTTCTCGAGATATTTTATATTTTAAAAATAAATGTATCAAAAAATCCCATAAATTAAAAAAAAAGTTAACTGTTAAGAAACATGTTCACTTTTCATATGTAATACCATGCGATAAATTTGGTGACATCATTCTCGTGGATCTAACTCGTTCCATTCACGAAAATATACTTTGAGTAATACTTTTGTATTTGAACGCCAATAGTCATTTATCCGCTGTAAGAATAATTTATTTCTCCGTTCATAACGCTTGGCGAGATTTTGGCGACGAATTTAGCGGAATGTCGCCAACTTGGCGACATTTTTAAATGTTCCCAAATTAACGAAAATCTCGCCAAATGGATAAAAATGACGCTAAATTAATGAAAATGACGACTAATTGAAGAAAATTCAATATCTAGGAAAGAAGATAAGTATCTACTATAAGAATAACATTTTTTTAACTGTAAAAGTAGTAAATTCATTGCATTATATAAGGGAAGTCATGTGCTGCCCACATCAGATTTTTTTTTTACGTACAGAGTTCATAAGCAAATGCTAAAGTACCCCAATAACTTTGTAGAGTCCATGACAGCATACGTTTTCACACAGTATGGTATACGAGTAAAAAAGGATTTTATGAGTCTAGTCGTTCACGAGTTATAGCTAGAAGAATATTGGAATACAAAATTCGAGTTTTATAAATTTTTCGATCAAAATTCCAAGATTTGAGATTTTTCTTACTATTTATAAGTTAAGTCCCCCGTGTATGCAATGTTTCAAATTTCGATCTTCATCAGTTTAGGTTGTAAATGTTCAGCCTCATTTAGCTGTAGGATTAGATTTTATTTGCACTTTCAACGGTGAATAACTGGTTCAAGTAAATAGGAATAGAGACGAAATAGACTACGCCTAAATCTGGTCCTAGCCAATATATATTCCATGGTTTTATGTACATATCCCAACAGATATAAAGGTGAAAAGAAATGTTTCTTTTTCTTTATGAACTTTGGTATGCAAGTTGTTCTTCACAATTCAATAATCCGTGTTCTAATCATATGAGTTACAATTTTTTCTGTATGTTACATAATTTATCTCCACATAAAATTTTAGAATGGTACGTCTATTCGTTCTTGAGTTATGTTATCTACACATGCGCGCGCGCGCACACACACACACGAACATATTTCCGTTAAGTGTTCTCAATGGATTCAGAACTTAAATGCTTATCCTTCAAAATTTCGTAAATTTTGGGAAAAACAATACACCAGTATCAGAAATTAATAATGCTTAAACGTGTAAGGCTAAATATCTAATAATTATCAAACTTCTGGTTTCGCCCCCCCCCCCCCCATTTTTTTTTTTGTAATTTTACAGTCTTTAGAAGATGTTGCCTGGAACAAGTTCTTGTAAATATCTTTCAAGATTACTAATGGCAGGGCTATGGAACAATTTAGCATGGTTACATGGTTAATAGAATTTTCATTTATATTCTTTATGTTCCCGTGTTGGAAACGACTGTGACAGAAATGACATTTGGGTTTGTTTTTGCCCCGCACTGAAATTTTAATTTCATTGCGCACTATGCATAACTTGCTTTTATACGCTAACAGAAAACACAATATTTTAAAATTTTTATTCATATTAATAATAATTACGTGTCGCAAATGGCACGTAATAAATATACTCATCAAAATTGAATAATAAAATTGTGAACTTGCCTGTTAACAACTGAGTTCCAGAACTTCAAACGGATGTGGTGCAAAACTTCTTTAACTGACTTAAAATCACTACTGTTGCCATTTGGTGGATGAAAAAGATAGTTTTCCGGACAACATCGTAATGTCTTCGATTCTCAGATACAAACGTGCATTAGCAATTTCGCAAGATAACATCATTATCATTTTTAACAATAAAGATTTTTTTTTTATAAGTTAAAATCGTAATTTCCTAAGATTCCCTAATATATTTCCATTATTTATGTCTTTTTACTAATTTAATGAGGAGATGAAAACTCAACTCATCACAGTGGGGACAGTGACAGAAATGACAAATATGCATTTTCATAATGTATGTCAAAACTATATTTAGTGTTATTGAAAAATACTTTTTGTTGAAAAATATGTAAAACAGAACATATTTTAACCAATTGCTGCAAAAAATATCAATTTTATTTATTATTTATTGTCTATTATAACCTTTAATTTAATGTTTATCTGCGAGATTAAACTGTTTGAGGCCCTAATTAATAAAGTTCTATTAGTAACATGAACTTGGTATGTCGGGATCTTTGGTGGCACATTTTAATTCTTTTGATTTTGAACCTCATCGGGCTAGCCCGTCTTGAGCCCGCAATATGAATGTACACGTTTTTTTTTTTTAAATAGCTCGAGAACCGAAGCAGCTGGAAAGTACAAATTTAGTAAGTCGTTGTTTCTTGCGGTACATTTTAACTATTTGAACTTTGAAAACTTTCCTAGCAAGCCCGTCTATGACCCGTTGGAAAGTACTGATTTTTGTTGAATAATTCGTAAACCGGAGCAGCTAGAACATTTAAATTTAATATGCCAATGTCTTGTGGTATATTTTAATTCTTTAGACTCATCGGCCTAGTACGTTTGGGGCTCACAGTATGAATGTACTCTTCGAGCAGCTAGAAAGTCAAAATTTCGCATGTCGTTGTCTGGCGGTACATTTTAATTCCTTTGATTTCGAATCTTATCGGGCTAGCCCGTCCTGGGCACGCCATAGGAATGTACTCGTATTTGGAGAATAACTCGAAAGCCGGAGCAGGTAGAGAGTCCGAATGCAGTATGCCGTTACCTTTCGTGGTAAATTTTACTTTTAATTTACTTTTTTTTAAAAATTTATTTCTTTTAACCCTCTGCCTGTCCTGAGCCCGCCATGAGAATATAACAGTTGTTTGGGAATAACCGGATCAACTAGAAAGTCCACATGTGGTATGTCGTCGTCTTTCTTACATTTAAGTTGCATACATTTTAATAAATACATTCTTTCATACATTTAAGTTTCATACAAATAAGAAATGGGGGGGGGGGGATGATTACTGATTGTTTAAAGCTCAAGGGACACAAAATTGGCAATTATCAGATATTCAGTCGTAAAATAATTTCAACTCATCTTGGAAATTTTTCGGTAACTGGAACAGATTCCCTTTGTACAATTCTTGTCAATATCCATATTCTAAAGAGGAGGACAAATATGTATTCCCCCCTTTTCTCCCCTAACAGGGGGGGGGGGTTATGACTCAGAAGGGCGAATGAAACATCGATTGCTTGTTGAAAAGATGTTAAAGGTGTATCCAAGGAGGGGGGGGGGGAGTAATACGAGTCAGTGTTTTGATAGGAAAAAGAAGGGCGTTATCAGGCCTATAGGGAAATTGGTCTGTGAAGTAGACTTCCGAAGTAGCGTCAAACAGACGGTGGTGGGAATAGGCCACAAAAGTAAATGGTCGTTGCGCAACAGTGATGCGATTTGATGATAATATTATAGGATTTAGGATACGAAGGAGAATAATGGACAAAGTATTGAGGTAAAGCAAGTCTTATTGAATCACATGAATTTAGTTTTACTTTGATTTTAAATGTTTTGGGCTTCAAAAAGAAAATAAATCTGGTGTGTCTAAAATATGGATTTCCCTATAGATTAACAAGTTTCCATCTCGCTGAAAATTAACTGGTTATTACCGACTAATTTGGTTATTACCGATTAATATGGTTATTGCTAGACCTGAAAAAAAAATGCACTCGCCACAGATCAATAAAATGATGCAGTATGGTGAATGATTAAATGAAACAACAAACCGGCCACCACTCCCCTCCCCCACTCTGTTTTAATCAGAAAACTGATCAGAAGTTAACTAACTGTGCATTTCATCCCCAACCAATTTTCATCCTTCATATATATATATATATATATATATATATATATATATATATATATATTATACACATACAGGGTGTCCCAAAAACATTGACCTCTACTTTTATTCCTTAAATATTGATCTTAGACATTGTAATTTATTATATAAGTTTAATAAAAAAAAGGTTTAGAAGAAAGGTTTAGAAAGTTTTAGAAAATCGATTAAAATTTTTAAGGGAATTAAATTTTAAGAAATACAAAATTTAAATTTTTATACGGCCCCCGTACAAAAACATTTCCAATGAGTAAAATGTGCCCCATACACTAATAAGGTGATGTTCAAAATTTCAGCATTTTATCTTAAAAGTCCCAGAGTTATGAAAAGACAAAAATGCTGACTTAAACCACTTTTCGATGCATCAACGTGGGTTCTCAGAGGGGAAAAATCATGTCAGCAGATAGCGTTTCAGGGGTCATACACAAATTACGAAAGAAAATAACGATTGCATAAATAAATAATTTTGCTATTTGTTGGTACAAAAGTATCTACACTGTGCAGAAATAATAACTTTACACAAAGATTACAAAGCTTGTCTTCCCGGCCGTCCAAACCTTACACCTTTCTGGTAGGTCGAACGGTCTGTGTCTCAACAACAACAAAGATTACAAAGCTTGTTCAAAATGTTTTCCATCCATGCCAAAGATCCATTAAAGATAAGAGGCAGATATTATTTGCCTATGATGCATTTCTACGTTGCGTCATTTGCATTCTTGCTGCAAACATTTACATTTTAATTTGTGATTAATCCCTCGCCAACTTTGTTTAAACATATCTCTGGGATTTTTTATGATAAAATGCTGAAATTTTGTACATCACCTTATTAGTGTATGGGGCACATTTTACTCATTGGAAATGTTTTTGTACGGGGGCCGTATAAAAATTTAATCCCCTGAAAATTTTTATCGATTTCATAAAATTCTGTACCTGTTTTTATGCAACTTTGTAATTTATTATATATGTCTAAGATCAATATTTAAGAAATAAAAGCTGAGGTCAATGTTTTTGGGACACCCTGTATATATCATACACACACACACATATACTATATATGCATATATATATATACTATATATGTATATATATATATATAAATATGTAATTTTGACAAAATTTCCGCCAATCTGGGCGAAATATCACCAAGTTAGCGATACTTTGCTAGATTATTCGCCAAGTTTGCCAAATACATCACCAAGTGTTACAGCCAAACGAAGAGAAGAGCATTTCTTATATACTAAAATGTATGCCCGTCATATAACGGAAATCAGAATTTTATGAAATTCGGTCCATTAGTTTTTAGTTAGAGTGGATACATACATTGCACAGACACACAGACAGACGTCACGCTAAAAATAGTTTTTTCGTATTCTAGTGATCTTGAAACGTGTAGATCCGCCTAAAACTCGAGTTGCGATTTCAAAATGATTCCAATACTTTCCCTATACATTACCATGTATTGCAGGGAAAGTAAAAAACAAATTTGTTATTTACGCAGCAATCGCGTCAGATATCTTCACTTATTTGTTAAATACGCAAAATCACGTTCTTATATTTACTTTTCATATTATTCTATAGTTGTATCTTATGCCCATCAACACAAAATCGAATACATCCCTACAATAGAACTTAAAAACAATACTCAACATCAATCTATTACGCCGTAAGCATTTTTGAAAAAGCTTTGCAAGCAATTATTCATTAATTTTCTGTAAAATTAGTACAGCGATGTTCCAATCCAACCTATTCCTGAAAATTCCCAGAAACTGGAAAAGGTTTCCTTTGTTCATTCCTACTTGTCAATTTCAATATGCTGTTGAGAAGAGGGTGCATTCAATGCGTCTTAAACAATGGGGTGGTATGACTAATCAGGAGGGAGAATAAATAGAACATTGATTGCTAGTTGAAAAGATGTTATCGGTGTCATAGCAACAAGGGCAATTCGGGATTGTATTTTGATCAAGGATGTAAAGAGGTATCAGGCTTATTGGGAAATTGGTGTCTGAAGTAGACTTCCGAGGTAGCATCAAATAACAGAAGGCAGCGCGAATGGGCAATGTAAATAAATGGTCATTGAGTAACAAGGAGGGGAGTTTGTTGATGAGTCGGCTGCTGTAGAGAAATGAATAAACTAGTCAGCAAAGTAGATGGTACATAGATCGTATTAAAGAAGTTAAATTTACAACGAATTTACCTTACACCTTTCTGGTAGGTCGGACGGTCTGGGTTTCAACAACAACATAAAAAGAGAGAAAAATGAATGCAAACACTGCATTCATTTTTCTAAATGTACAACGAATTTCATGAGAATGTTTTAGATTTTATTCACATAAAAAGAGAGAAAAATGAATGCAAACACTGCATTCATTTTCCTAAATTTACAACGAATTTCATGAGAATGTTTTAGATTTTATTCACATAAAAAGAGAGAAAAATGAATGCAAACACTTCATACATTTTCCTAAATTTACAACGAATTTTATGAGAATGTTTTAGATTTTATTCACATAAAAAGAGAGAAAAATGAATGCAAACACTGCATTCATTTTCCTAAATTTACAACGAATTTTATGAGAATATTTTAGATTTTATTCACATAAAAAGACAGAAAAATGAATGCAAACACTGCATTCATTTTCCTAAATTTACAACGAATTTTATGAGAATGTTTTAGATTTTATTCACATAAAAAGAGAGAAAAATGAATGCAAACACTGCATTCATTTTCCTAAATTTACAACGAATTTTATGAGAATGTTTTAGATTTTATTTACATAAAAAGAGAGAAAAATGAATGCAAACACTACATTCATTTTCCTAAATGTATAACGAATTTCATGAGAATGTTTTAGATTTTATTCACATAAAAAGAGAGAAAAATGAATGCAAACACTGCATTCATTTTCCTAAATTTACAACGAATTTTATGAGAATGTTTTAGACTTTATTTACATAAAAAGACAGAAAAATGAATGCAAACACTACATTCATTTTCCTAAATGTATAACGAATTTCATGAGAATGTTTTAGATTTTATTCACATAAAAAGAGAGAACAAGAAAGATCAATCATGCATAAGCATTGATTATGAAACACTTTCCAACTGAAATGTAATTTCATTTAAAAATTTCTAAAATGTGATTCATTCAGTGGTAATACCTTTTACATTATCACAGTACTACAGTAATTTATTATACTTAAATATTTAAAACTGTATCGAAATATAAATCATCTGATTCTTTATGCAAAATCAATGAATATTTCATTCATATAACTTGTATTCCAGACTCCAGAGCTAAATAATTTTGTGTGAAAAAAATTCAGCAATTCTTATGTAATTCATCTTACAATCGCTTGAGATATTTGCATTCTGCATATGTTAAAATTAGGCTTCCTTGAAGAAATAATAAAAGTTTAGGGATCATTTAAAATCACAACTATTGTAATTGCATAGGCACGGAATTTAGATACACAGATAATATATATGTGTATGTACTTAAAGTATTGGAATCGTGCCGAAGATCGGAACTCGAATTTTCAAAGGATCTACACGTTTTGGGACTTCTAGAACACGAAAAAACTACTTTTAGGAAGACGTCTGTGTGTGTAAGGGTGTATCTGTGTATGTTTCTGTGTGTCTGTGTGGATATTACATCCACTCTAATTGAAAAACTAATGGACCGAATTTCATACAATTTGGTAGGTATGTTTTTTGTGGGAAATCCTGATGTTCATTAGATTATAGAACGATTCGTAATAAAAGAATCTGTCTTCTTTGCGAAATGGCCGCAGAAATTGCCTTTATCCACTCTAGCTAAAAACTAATGAACCAAATTTAACAAAATTTGGAGTATAATATTTCAATAACCTACAAGTGATTTATATACCAAATTTAACAAAATTTTGTATATAAATCATTTGTAGGTTATTCTACTACGATTCGGGAAAAAGGAACGGGCTATTTTTGCGAAATGGCCAGCAAAAATCGTTATATATAAAAATAAAAGACTATACGTGTGCTCAATTATATCAATTAAATTCTTATTTTATATGTGATTTTTGACAACAAAAAGAATAAGACTAACCCCATTACTCTAGGACTAGCCGTTCTTGAGATATTCTAGTTTTTTCGCGTTTTCGCTACGCCACCTTTGACAATAAGTCCAGCTATCAAATGAGAACCAAATTTAAGTTTAACGTGTAAATTCAATGTCATTTAAAATGCTTATGTTGTGCAGATAAACTCAAATTATCATTGAATAAATAAAGAGAACGAATATGAGTCTGCAGAGAATGACATGTGCTGTCCACATCAGAATTTTTAACAATATTACACAAATGATTTATAGAAGTGAACGGGGATTATTTTCAGGCCATTTCGAAAAAAATGTATGATCTATATTTAAAGATCCATCAAATTTTTGTCGAATAAAATGTTCAACAAATTTAAGCTGTGTACCAAATTTTAACTCTCTAGGACGTAGGAAAGTGCATTTAAAATGCCATCAATTAAATTTATCATGAAGAGTTATATAAAATTTAAAAAAAATGAAAAATTGTTATCTACCAAATTTATTTTAAAATATGAAGCCACTCCCATATGCAAAACGTTTAAACAAATGGAGAGATATTTATTATATAATATCTCTCTCTTTTCTTTCTGGAAGATATCCCAAAGTCAGAATTTAAATGAATTTGTTTTTTTCCCTATATTAAATAATTTTTTTAATTAAAAAACTACTTAACATATTTTACTGAATTTTTTTTATATATTCTATGGGATAATGTGAATATTTCCTAAAAATTTCGAAGCAATTCGTGAATTTTAAATTTACTTAAAAAATGTTTGAAAAATTAGGTCCCATAGGGTTCAATGTATTTCATTTTTTCAACCCGGGTTCAATAAAAAACTAATTGGGTGATATTATTTATTTATATTCCCATAGGTCCTACAGACCGTCTGAACAACATACTAAAATTTCATTTTGATAAACTCATTTTTACTGCAGTTATCGTGCTAACGGACAGACAGACAGACAGACAGACAGACAGACAGAATGAACAAAGTCATAAACACTTTTCAACTTTGTTGTAAAGTGTTAAAAACGAATGTAAACACTGCATTCATTTTTCATAACGTAAGTTGATTGTTCAAAGACACTACAGAGCATGTCCGCTTTTGTAATTCTTTTGTAATTCTTTTGTAATTCTTTCTAATTCTTTTGTAAGACCTAATTTGGAGTACGGATATGTGATCTGGAGTCCGAATTATAAATTTTCTAATAGTAATGTTGAAAAAGTTCAAAATAAATTTCTGATATACATTTTCGCAAATCTAATGATTTTTGTAATAGTTTTATATCTTGTCTTTGATCCAGTCAAAATCTAGTATTACGTCTTTGAAATACAAACGATTTTTTTTTTGTTTTGCTTTCATATTCTTTGATAATTTACTAAATAATTTAGACCGTCTTGGCTTACCAAGTGAGATTAATACATGTGTATTTTCTTTCAATACTAGAAATAGTCTTAAATTTATTGAAATCTCCCACAGTAAAAATTTTTTTAAATAATCAACCTATAGCGTAGATTGTCGGGACGCTTAATATTTTTCCTTTAACTCTTGATATTTTTTATGATACACGGAATGTTTTTTTAAATTTTTATTATGTAAGTTTTAACATTTTAGAAATTCTGATGATTGCATTATAATGTGAAATATGTTTATGAATTATTTATTTTAATTTTCATGTTTCAGGTACTTATTTTATTATGTTTACATGTTCTTTTGTGTGTGTGTGTGTGTTTATATTGTCTGCAATTTTTTTTTTCTCTTCTCTATAACTAGGTTTGTGCCTGTTGAGAAAAATATTTCAAATAAAAACAATTTGCATCACACACAACGATTTGTAACGTATTTTTCGAACAGGAATGCAAATATACCGATGAATGATTTCATAGAGTTATCTAATGATACAAGATCTAGATTTTGCTGATGATATTGTCTTGATGTCCTCTAGATTAGATGACTTACAGCAGAAAACCAAGGTTTTTGTGCTGAACATGCTAAAGTGGTTGGTCTTCAGATCAACAAGAATAAAACTAAAGTTTTGAGATTAAAGGAAAAATCATTAAACAGAATTGTTTTGGATAATGACCTCATTGAAGATGTGGATACATTTACCTACCTTGGTGTCATGGTGGGAAAAACGGGAGGAACTGATGAAGAGATCATAATTAGAATTGCTAAGGCCCAGAATTGTTTTCGTGGGCACAACAAAGTATGGAGAGCTTCGGAGATAAAGCTCAAGACTAAACTAAACTTGTTTAATGTCTTGGTGAAGAGTGTACTGTTATATGGAGCAGAAACGTGGAAATTGACAAACTTAATGCCTGGCGGGGCAAGTGCCTTAGGAAAATACTGGGAATATTTTAGCCTAACACAATATCAAATGAGAACCTATATAAAAGGACCAATTTAAAGCCCATTGAATATGACATCAAATATCGAAGATGGAAATGGGTAGGCCATGTTTTGAGAATGCCATTGGACAGTATTTCCGCCGTTGTCCTGGACTGGGCACCTGAGGGCAGACGGACAAGAGGTAGACCGAAGTTAACTTGGAGACGGTTAGTGGAGTGTTAAAGAAACACGGCGGGATGGGCGAGCTGGACTGAAGCGAGAGCTGCTGCACGCGATCATCGGGTTTGGAAATCTAAGCTAAAGGCCTTAAGTACCACCTAAGCACGAGGAGAATGATGATGATGATCTAATGATACATTTTAATATGATGCAATATATAACGTGTTATGGATTCTATTCGAAAAGCATTTTAAAGATCGTTTTTCGCATTCTACAACGGCATTAAAGTTGAAACTCTGAGATAATTTTTTCGATCACTACAAGCGGATTAGAGTGGGATTGCTCAAAATTCCACTTCAACCCTAAATAAATAAAAAAAAATCGCTCTGAGGTGTCTTGGGATATGCCAGGAAGTACCTCTGCGCCGAATTTCGTAGTTATACGTAGCTTTAGTTTTTTTCCGCTACAGCACATATTCAAACAGGCATTATCTTGTATTATTATAGAGGGCGATCACCAAGTGGCTGGATATCGCTACTGCCATGAAAATTAAAGCAACACACTACAGGAATTTCAATCTTTGCCTTCTGAAAGGTTCAGACAATTATCAATTTATTTTACCCCCAATTAGAAGAAAGAACCAGCTCGGAAAATTCTAGAACATAATCCTTTTGTTCACTCCAACTTGTCAATTTCAATATGTTATAAAGGTGGAGGGTTGCCATAACTCTTCCCCTAACAGTATGACTAATCAGAAGGGAGAATAAAACAGATTGCTTGTTGGAAAGATGTTAACAGTGCAGCGAGGGTGGGGGGGATGAACCGAGACAGTGTTTTGATGTCGAAAAGAGGGGAGTTTATATATTATGTATATAGGCTTTTTGCGTCCTACATACAGGAGCTACACTATTTCCGTATTCGTCAATTTTTAATTAGAATTTTTAAAAGGATTCTAATTCTTTTAAAATTCTAATTTTCTTCTATTTTAGAATTTTTTTTTTCGATTGCAAATTAAAAAGTATATAAAAAAATAGTTTTGTCAAAACATCCTCGGACCAGCTCGAATGCCTTAGTTTGGCGACCCCGATTCTAGATCAATGGTATACACATAAATTATATGTTATAAAATCAAACTTTTATTAAATCCCGTTGTTTCTTTAGCTAAAACGATTGAAAAGTCTTTCAAATTAATACAAAATTAATCAGTTAAGCTGCACACACAAACAGATACTTAAACAGTTGTCATACTGTGCAGTGGCTATGGTTTTTCCAGAGGAACGTGTTAAAAAGAATACTTGAACTGAAAGATAAAGTGAAGCTCTTTTTGTTTGATGAATTCAAGGATTCCAAGTGGATTTTGAAGTTAAATTACTTTACAGACATTTTTAACCAGCTTAATACACTCAATTTAGGCTTTCAAGGATCCACTGCCATCATTTTCGCAGAATTCCATGAAATTTGGAATGTTTTGATAACAATAAGAAAATTTATTTACGGGGCTTGGGAAATGCTAATTTTTCTTATTATTCTCACGTAAAATCGAAATTTGTCAGTTCTGTAGAGAAATTGAAATGTCGAACACATCACATTCTTACCTCCCAATAGGTTCATCTTCGGATGTAGGGAAAGTTATGTGCTGACGTGTCAAAAATTCGCCAATTGGGAAGGGAGAAAAGCCAATAGAAAAATATTTAACACAAGGCGAATTTTATACGCGCATTCAAAATAAAGCGAACCCTATAATCCTTAAAATCCCAGAAAATAAACGTAACTGTTTAGTCGTAGGGAAAACAAGCCGAGCAGAGCAAATGGGCGAAAATCTACTATGCATAATAAAAGAAAGGGAGATAATAATAGGGGATCCTAGACAACACGAATTCGCAATTAGCATTGGCTTTAATGCGAGCCATTTGTCTCCCAGCTCTTGCATAATTTATGAGGCTCCCCCTCTAGCGATGGATCCGCGGAGCTTTTAACCGCTTTATGATATCCGAGGGGAAAATATTAAAAAAATATTATTACTCCAGAAATAAATTTTATGGCCTGAATCGTTAAATTCGCATCTTTCGAAGCTAATTGCCGATAATAATAATAATGGATTTCGGTTTTGGAGCCCGATTGTCCAGAAATTGATGAAATATTTTCCGTAGAACGTTTCGGAAAATTAATTTTTGCGCGCGAAGCAGACGATAACAAATGGCGCAGTTAAAGCGGTTTTATTTATGGCAAAAAAAAAAAAAAAAACATTTACGGAATGGATTGTCCATGCTGCAAATGTTTTCGGGAAAGACTTATTAAAACATCGAGAAGAACAAAATAGGAAATGCAAAATAAATAATTGGAATGAGTTTTATATTCAAGCAGAGTCTCATAAATGCAGCATTCCAATTATTCGTTTAAAGATAATTGTTTTGATGCACAAGATATTAAAACACGAAAATTCATTATAAATGAAGTTAATAACTGCCGAAACGAACAAAGCCAAAATTGCAGAAATATTTAATTAAAATTTCTGGCATAGTTCTTAAAAAAAAAAAGGAAAAGAAAAATGTATAAATTCACTTTAATTAAAGTAATGAAAAGCTGAAAATAGGAATTTTTCAGAATATAAAATAAATTAAATTTGAAATTTCTAAAAATATGTATTTTACAAGAAAGTTAATTAAAACAAATTAATTTTACAATGAATACATACAATGTTGAAACATACAGTGTTTTTATATATATTAAAAAAATATTGATATACTCCGAGTTATCGCTTGAATAAGAAAAATGTCATTATATATTACAGTGACACATTTATTACTCAGCGAATTAAATGCTATTTACTTCATTTCGCATGTCTACTGGTATAGTGTTGCCCTCTTTTGAGATAAAATTGCCCAATATATTTGCATTTGTTCACATTGATCCTGGGCTTACTGCTTGGTAGACTTATATCACAGCAATTATGCATTTTCAGCCATTATTATTCTAAATAAAGTATTTTTCAGTCATTATATATTCCAAATTATACATTTTCAGTCATTATATATTCCAAATTATACATTTTCAGTTATTGTATATTCCGAATTATACATTTTCAGTCATTCTATATTCCAAATTGAATTATACATTTTCAGTCATTCTATATTCCAAATTATACATTTTCAGTCATTATATATTTCAAATTATACATTTTCAGTCATTATATATTCCAAATTATCCATTTTCAGTCATTATATATATATTCCAAATTATCTATTTTCAGCCATTTATAACCCTTGCTACTTCAGTGTTTAGTAAAAATTAATTGAATTGTGATCTTTATTTAATTTGCCGTGAATGTCATCAGCAATCATTTGAATGATAAACTTTGTAAAAGAATATTCATTCTTGTCATTACCAGTATCTTGACTTGGCACAAGTTATTAAAATGATTACATATTTTATTTAAATGCAGTCATTTAAATAGAATAAATAAAATTTAAAATGCAAAGAGTAATATATGTGTATAAGTAAAAGTATATGCAAAGAGCATGTATGTTGTATAAGGAAAGTACTATGATAGGGGACTAAAGTATGACTGTAAAATTTTGACGAATTTGCACATTCTCAACATTCTTCAATAAGAAATCAAACATTTTCAAATTATAACGAAGGAAACTATCTCTCGACAAGACCTTCCTCTCGGCAAGGCTGCGTTCAAGTCACCGACCCGTCTAGGCCGGGTTCACGCTATAGAGAATTCAAAATAGCTCGTTTAGCCTCTCAGGAAGTCAGATTTTACTGTTTTCTTTGACGTTTGTCTTTTCCTGTTCCGTTTTGTAAAAAAAAAAAAGGCCCGAAGGAGATTCGCAGAGATGATCCAGTTTTGGCAGAAGAAAAAAGATACAGATAAAAGGTCATCACAGCAACATTCGCTTAATTGGATCAGATTGTAGGTCAAGTATATTCGAGTCACGCGGGCAATAAACCAACGAAAGTCTTAGAGGATGTTTGCGTGCATGTGAGTTACTCTTGTTACATAAACGGTTTGTTCAAATATTTTAATTCAGCAGAAATTGTTTAATTGAACTCCAGTTATGGTTAATGTATATGAAAAATGAACGATTTGATCAAAGATAAACCACGGAATAAATAATTTTATCACAGATAAAGGAAAGAATAAATAATTTGATCAAAGATTTTAATTCAGGAGAAATTACTTAATTGGAGCTACAGTTATGGTTAATTTACATGAAACACGAACCATTTGATCGAAGATAGACGAAAGAATAAATAATTTAATCAAAAATTTTAATTCAGTAGAAATTAATTGGAACTACAGTTATGGTTAATTTACATAAAACACGAACGATTTGATCGAAGATAAACGAAATAATAAATAATTTGATCAAAGATTTTAATTCAGTAGAAATTACTTAATTGGGACTACAGTTATGATTAATTTACATAAAACACGAACGATTTGATCGAAGATAAACGAAAGAATAAATAATTTGATCACAGATGAACGAAAAGAATAAACGATTTGATTAAAGATTTCAATTCAGCAAAAAATGTTTCCTTGGATCTCCAGTTATAGTTAATTTGTATGAACGTGCAGTAATACATAATTTGTGCAGTACGAAACTGAACGTTATACATGTGGAAAAAAAAAAAGATTATTATTATTATTATTAATTCTTTCCAGTTTTGTTGTTGGAATTTAGCGAATCTATTTCTTTTTTCTTTTGCATAATGTTTAAATTTATCTATTCTAATAGCCGCAAATGTTCAAGTAAAATTAAAGAGTTCGGGATGAAAGACTTTAGCTTTTTAACGTTTTGGTTACGGGTGGGACAGCGTTAATCCCAAATGAAAAACATCTCAAAAATACAGGTATTTGACATACCCTAGCCCAAACAGTTCGATCCCCCTTTGCAGGCATTGGCGTCCATGGAAATCGCTGACAGAAACATTGCACCTGCATAATATATCGGGAAAATATTGTAATAGGGTCAAAAATTTGAATTCCGAGTTTCCGATGGAAAAGCAAGCACATTTCAAGTATTCTTGAACTCAGATTGTAGTTTTTGAGATGATGTATATGTGTGTGTATGTGTGTCCGTGATGTATAGCATGTCTGATGTCTGTGGATTCGATATCTCATGAACGAGCAGAGCGTTGCTTGATCAATTTCTTTCTCGTCTATTAACTTAGAATGCAATCGAATGTTCGGAAGACCCCAAAATTACGAATAATATTTTTAAAAAATCATTTGAAAAATCAAAACTTTCAATAATGTTGCACCAAATGATCATTTTTTTTATGTAATTTTTCATTAGAAAATGAATGACAAACTTTAGTACGCTAGTATGAACTGTTCTAGAGATTACATATTTTTAAAATAAATTTATCAAAAGAATCACATATTAAAAATAAGTATTAACTGCTGCGAAACATGTCAACTATTCATATGCAATATTATGCGATAAATTTGTTAACATCATCCTCGTGGATCTAGTTCGTTCCATTTACGAGAGAAGATACTGTGAGTAATAGTTTTGTATTTTAACGCCTAACAATTCGTTAATAATCATTTATAAATAAAAATAAGTCATTTATATAGAAAAACTCCTCTCCGTTTATTTGTAATGCTTGGCGACAAATTTGGCGATATATTTAGCAAAATATCGTCAACTTGGCGATATTTCGAACCAGATTGACAAAAATATGATCAAAATTGCTAAAAGACGTTAAATTAACAAAAATGAAGCTAAATTGATGAATTAATTATTAAAATGTTTTAATATATGGACTATATTGCCTATTGGTCATGCTATCAAGATTGATAATTCTCAATTTATAGTTGCGCGAACTATAAGTTAATTGGGTACTTCGAAATAGTTTATATGTTGTAATTATATGTAATAGTTTATATGTATTAGTTTATACTCATACATCATTTTTTCATTCTGAAAGAAGTAAATTCATTGCATTATATAGGGAATATCACGTGCTACTCACATTAAATTTTTTTTACGTACAGAGATCATTGAAAAATCCTTAAGTATCCCCCAATAACTTTGTTAGGAAAACTCCATGAGAATATGCGTTAGATCTATGCATAATAAGTTGAGTAAGTGACCACGCCCAATCGAATGAATGTGATTGTAGCGCTTCTAACGTAGCATTTAAAAGTTAAGATTCACACTATCTAAAAGTTGATTTCTGTTCCTGAAATTTCGATGGTATTCGAGTACAAAAAAATGGATGTGTCAAATTCATTTTTTTTTTATCTCTTTCATAATTCATTGAATTGAGCGTAATTGCTCAAAGTGACACGTATATTAATTTGAAATTAAATTTAATGATACAATTTGAACAGTTTCTTTTCGTCTGGCGAGGCGACTTATCGCATTATAAAACGTCTTCACCACCAAGTGACACGTCTCCACCACCAAAGTGACACGTATATTAATTTGAAATTAAATTTAATGATACAATTTGAACAGTTTCTTTTCGTCTGGCGAGGCGACTTATCGCATTATAAAACGTCTCCACCACCAAGCAAAAAATCTCTCTCACACATACACACACACACAAAAAAAAAAAATAAATAAATAAATAAAAATAAATACATATCTTAAGGTTGATCCCAGAGAAAAGGGGTTAATCCTATTTTTTTTTTGCCCTCAAAAAGTGCGTACGAAACAACCATTTAATTCACACAATTAAGCATATTTAGTTTCGTATTACAGATTTTGACGATTTCTGCGGGTCACATTGCAATAAAAGCAAGTTTTCATTTTCCGAAACGTACTAACATCTAATCAGCACCAGGGTAACCCATAAGTGACTTATATACCAAATTTTGAGAAATTTCGTGGAATAGCTGTACAGACCGACAGACATACATCATATCACACACAGACGCCGCGCTGAAAATGGCTATTTCGTGTTCCAGAGGACTCGAAACGTGTAAATACGGCGAAACCCGGAGTTCCGATTTCCGACCCGATTTCAATATTGTAGGGAAAGTAGAAACATAACATTACAATAAAATGTCTCTATCCATAACGCCACTTGATAGATCCGAACAAAGTAAAGCATTAATCTGTTCTTCTATCCCCGGGAGCCTTCCTTCTCGCCCCGGGGAGACTTTGTCCGCCGACGATCCAGTTTCATTGAACGGGGAAGAGAGTGAAGAAGCAAGTTCTAGGTCAAGGTGTTTCCTTCGACAGGTTACGTGAGAAAGCGTCTCACTGGGCCGCTAGTGAACTCTTTCAGTTACTTTTAAATGGTTACTTTTTTTAGATCACGAGAAAACATTGGCTTAACCTAGAGGCCAGCATGATCCTATTTTTTTTTTTTTTTTTTTACTCTCATTAGGTTTGACTCGACAGTATCTGATAGACATTTTTATAAATGTTGAATCCAAGCCTCACTGGAACAGAAAGTATGTGATTTTTAGTTCGTAAAAGGTTAAGACTAGTGAAATATTCAGAATCTTATGTGTGTGTATTATATTAAATACCGGTCAATCGGAAAGTCACGCACCAATTTTATGAAATTCGGTCAATTATTTTTTTATCTAGAGAGGATACATACTATTTTTACGAAAATTATTTCGCAAAAAAAAAAAAGTTTTTTTATCCTGGTTCTTACCAAAATCTAATCAGCACCAGGGTCACCCACAAGGAACTTACCTATAAAATTTTATGAAATTTGGGTCATTAGTTTTTGAGTTAGAGTGGATACATACATTGCATAGACAGACAGATATACACACAAAAGCCTATACACACAGACACACTCACACACAATACACACAGACACACTCATACACAGACACACATCACGGACGTCACGCTAAAAAGTGTTTTTTTGTGTTCTAGAGTGTTTGTAAAGTGTAGATCCGTCGAAAATTCGAGTTCCGATTTTCGACACAATTCCCAAACTTTCTCTATCATTACCATGTATTGTAGGGAAGATAAAAATCTGATGTGGACAGCACATGATTTTCCCTGCAGACGTATATCCATGTTCTCTTTATTTTAATTAAATTTAATTTACTTTTAATTCAATTTCCGTTCTCATTTGGTAACTGGACTTATTTGCAAAGGTGGCGTAGAGAAAATACGATAAAACTAAAATATCTCGAGAACGGCTAGTCCTAATGTAATAGGGTTGGTCTCATTCTTTTCTTCGTTAAAAATTACGTATAATACTAGCATTCAATGGATATATTTGAGCATACGTAGTTTTTTATTTTAGATTTTGACGATTTTTGCTGACCATTTTGCAAAAAAATGCAGGTTATTTTTTTCCGAATCTTACCAAAATATAATCAAAAGAGTAATCCACAAGTGACTTATCACCCGAATTTTATGAAATTCGGTCCATTAGTTTTCAGCTAGAGTGGATACAGGTAATTTTGGCGGGCCATATCGCAAAATAAAAGCGGGTTCTTTTATTTCGAATCGTACTAAAAACTAATCAGAACCAGGGTCACATCCAAGTGACTTACCTAGCAAATTTTATGAAATTCGGCCCATTAGTTTTTGAGTTAAGAGTGGATACATACATTGTACTGACACACACACAGACGTCACGCTAAAAATAGTTTTTTCGTGTTCTAGAGGTCTCGAAACGTGTAGATCCGTCGAAAACTCAAGTTGCGATTTTCGGCATGATTCCAATACTTTCCCTATACATTGCCATGTACTGCAGGGAAAGTAAAAATTTGATGCGAGTAGCACATGACTTTCCTTATAGGCTAAATTTCATTTTCTCTTTTTTTTTCAAAATTCATTAAATTGAGTTTAATTGAACAAAATAACATGGTTAATTATTTGAAATTACACTGCATTTGCACTTTTAATTCAGTTTTCGCTTTCAATTGGTAACTGGGCTTATTTTAAAAGGTCAGGAAGCGAAAATGCGAAAAAACTAAAATATCTCGAGAACGGCTAGTCCTAGTGTAATGGAGTTGGTCTTATTCTTTTTATCGTCCAAAATTACGTACAAAGCAGGCATTTAATTGAATTGATATATTTGAGCACATGTAGTTATTTTAGATTTTTACGGGGCTATTTCGCAAAAAAGCGGCAGGTTGTTTTTTTCCCGAATCGTACTAAAATCTAATCAGCACCAGAGTAACCCACAAGTGACTTATCTACCAAATTTTGTAAAATTTGGTCTATTAGGATTTCAGCTAGAGTGGATACAGGCAATTTTTGGGGACAATTTCACAAAAAAAGCATTTTTTTTTATCTTAAATCGTACAAAAATCTAATCAGCACCAGGGTCACCCACAAGGGACTTACCTACCAAATTTTATGAAATTCGGTCTATTAGTTTTTCAGTTAGAGTGGATACATACATTGCACAGTTAGACACACACACACAGATATCACACTGAAAATTGTTTTTTCGTATTCTAGAAGTGTCAAAACGTGTAGATCCGTTGAAAACTTGAGTTGCGATTTTCGACATGATTCCAATATATTCCCTATATACATTACCATGTATAAGGAATCCCTACTATACATTATCATGTATAGTAGGGAAAGTAAAAATATGATATGGGCAGCACATGACTTTCCCTGCAGACTTATATCCACGTTCTCTTTATTTTAATTGAATTTATTTCACTTTTAATTCAATTTTCGTTCTCATTCGGTAACCGGACTTATTTTCAAAGGTAGCGTAGAGAAAATACGAAAAACTAAAATATCTCGAGAACGGCTAGTCCTAATGTAATGGGGTTGGTCTTATTCTTTTCTTCGCTAAAAATTACGTATTAAATAAGCATTTAATGGATATATTTGAGCATACGTAGTTCTTTAGTTTAGATTTGGACGATTTTTGAGGGCCATTTTGCAAAAAAATGCAGGTTATGTTTTCCGAATCATACCAAAATCTAATCAGCACCAGGGTGACCCACAAATGATTCATCTGCCGAATTTTGTGAAATTCGGTCCATTAGTTTTTTAGTTAGAGTGGATAAAAGCTTTTGCGGGCCATTTCGCAAAAATAGGCAGGTTCTTTTATCCCGAATCGTACCTAAAACTAATCAGCACCAGACTCGTCCACAAGTGACTTACGTACCACATTTTGTGAAATTCGGTCCATTAGTTTTTTAGTTATAGTGGATACAAAATCTGCACAGACAGACACACAGACAGACAGACACACACACGTCACGCTAAAAATGGTATTTTCGTATTCTAGAGGTCTTGAAACGTGTAGATCCGTCGAAAACTCAAGTTGCGATTTTCGACATGATTCCAATACTTTCCCTATACATTACCATGTATTGCAGGGAAAGTAAAAATTATGTAAATATATAGAGTATATAGAGATTATTAGATGTCAGATTATATAGAAAAATAAAGTCGCCCCATTATTACATTCTTAAACATCTAGCAATGCTATAGAAACACATGAAGTTAGTATCTACGATAGTGTTCCAGTTATTGACATTTTCCTCCTAAGGCGAAATCCCAGCTCAGTTGATTTTAAACTTGAATTTAGTGATAACTTTTAATTTCTTCCTGCAGCCTTTAGGCCTCCTGCAGGCGTCTTGCAGCTAATCCAGATTATTGATTATATTACATAGCAGGAAAAAGTGAAGGAAGTCGGATTTAATTTCTAGGTCAAGGTGTTTCTAGTACGACCGGTACAAGAATAGTGTAGGAAGTAATTAACAACACATTAACTGAAATGAATTATTAACTTTCAAAGCGATTAATACAATTTGTTTACTTCTATCATACAGCTCAATGAGACAGACTGATTAAGTGAATAATTTTCAGCCCTAACTGCTGAAAGTAGAAATTTGAAACTTTGCATACACATGGAATTGACCTGTATACTACAAGAGAGAAAAAAATCTAAAGAATCTGAATATTGTTCGAAAAATTTATAAATTTTGAAATATTTTGTTCCACTGTTCTTCTAGATATAACTCTTGAGAACAGTTAGACACTTGGTGCAGAACAAACTGTGGGCACCGACTGTTTTGGTTCTATTCAGGGTTGAACCCGGAACCACGTGCATTGTAGCCCGATGCTTTAAGGTTAGACCAAAAGCTAGCTTCGGGTCTGAATTTATAATTCGAGTAGTGATGCTTAGCACTGTCAATCGATGTTGGAAGCCGCGAAGCCGGTATCACTCGGTCGAGTCTGTGAGAAGGGTCCCCCCCCCCCCCAAAGCCCACTGTCATGTGCAGCAGCCGGGTGGTCGGACTCCAGTCGTTGGTCGCCAGGAGAAAGGAGATGATGCACCTCTTTGTAGTACTACCACCTACTGCTGGTTGCGTGTTCGTTTTCGCCTAGCTCACCATTGTGGGTGCCGGCTGATTTGGCCCGTTCAGGTTTGAATCCATATACTACACATACTATATATATACTATATTATACAAATACTATATATATATATATATATATATATATATATAGTATTTGTATAAACCAGTAACTTAAAAATCGAACCAAAGTGAAAATGCTTGTTATTTTTACTTCTCTTACTATAGAATATACATCGAGAAAGTATTGTTTCGGCGAATTTATTTTATTGCGATGACAATATATGTTTTAAGCCCTCGCGAACACGTTTTAGCTATTTTTAGAGTGGTGTCCCTCGGTCTGTGATGGATTTTTTGCGTACATGATAGCTGCTACAAATATTAACGGATTTTTGGATTTTTACGAAACTTTAGATTCGGTTTTGCTATCGAAAAATCTAGAACTAGATACAATTTTCTCAAATTCGAATGAAAACTTTGAAATCTATTCGAAGTTTTATGCTTTCTTAACATGGCAGCATAGGACAAATTTTCCCATAATTATACATAAATGGGGTTATTTATGGCTTAATGATCAGTGATCACCAAACCTAACAGTTTCAATCATTGTAGTGAAAAATAGCCTCGATATAATTTTTGTGTTCGTGACGTCATAAGATCCGTCGGTGGAACATTGTCAAACTAGGTAAGAAATGAAAGATTTTACCAAGCTCTTTAAAATGAAGTGTAACATGCTATAATTGTGATTGATCATTTGGTCCAACGATACAAATATTTTAAAAAAAAAAATTCTTCGAGAAAAAAAGACCAACAACAACAACAACAAAAATCTCAAGTTACTTTAAAAAAGATTCTGGTATGAGAAGCTCGACTTGAGCCACACTGGTTCATCGTATTATTAATTCATCAATTTGGCGTCCCACATTTTCATCAAATTGATGCCAAGGTCGCCAAATTTATCACCGAGTGTTACATATTTGATGATAGTTACTACTGTTCATTTTTATGTAATTTTTTTAGGTACATATATTTGGAAAATGTGCATCTAAAGTTTGGGGCATTCCTTTTAGAATAACATATTACGTATAAAATGATTATTTCTTCATAATAGAATGTTCTGTTTTTTTTTTTTTATGATTTTTCAAAAATGCATTTGAAATTTGGGGCTCATCCGAACGTTCGATCATGTTTAAAATCGAAAAGGTTCCAGTATACATTAATCGTAATAATCGTACTAAATTTCGTTCAAAGCGCCCTATTCGTTCGTGATATCTATATATATACTCGTATCTCTCTCTCTCTCACACACACACACACGCAGACCTCTCTTCAAAAACGCTCGATTCGAGTTCATGAATGCTTGAAAAGTGCTCCTTCGCCGAAATCTCGAATTCGAATTCTCAACCCCGTCACAATACTTTCCCTAAAATAGATTACTATGCATGTAAGGAAAGTAATAAAGGAAATCCGATCCTATGCGGAGTTCTACCCTTCGAGGAGTAATTGAAGGAGTAATTTAATTGATACTAGCTCCTTGGGATGACCGGATAGCCAATTTATTGAAAACACACTTACTTGGTCGACAGACATGAAGCTACAATAGTCACTTTGTTCCGGTTTCCGTAGAGGCTTGTCGTGGAAAGGCGAGCAAAGCACTGAAAAAGAGAAAACAACAATATTTAATATATCACATGCTAGGACAAGTCTCTTAGATATCGCAAAAAATCCAACACATGCACATATCTTATTATATTTAAAACATTTATTTAATCAGACTTGTGGCGATGAACTCCAGGAGCGGTTTTTAAAAATTCGAATTAGTTTTTGAGTTAATTAATGTTGAATTTAATAACTTACGTTTTATCAATTGGGCTAATGGGAAAAGAGTACCATTTTACTTTCCCTGCAATACATGGTAATGTATAGGGAAAGTATTGGAATCATGCCGAAAATCGCAACTCGAGTTTTCGACGAATCTACACGTTTCGAGACCTCTAGAATATAAAAAAAAAATTTTTTTTAGCGTGACGTCTGTGTGTGTGTCTGTCTGTCTGTGCAGATTTTGTATCCAGTCTAACTCAACAATTAATGGACCGAATTTCATAAAATTTGGTAGGTGGGCGAATCTGGTGATGATTAGTTTTGGGTACGATTCGGGATAAAAGAACCCACCTTTTTTTGCGAAATGGCCCGCAAAAGCTTGTATCCACTCTATCTGAAAAACTAATTTACTGAATTTCACAAAATTCGGTAGATAAGTCACTTGTAGGACACCCTGGTGCAGATTAGATTTTGGTACGATTCGGAAAAAAATAACCTGCCTTTTTTGCAAAATGACCCGCAAAATCGCCAAAATCTAAAATAAGGAACTACGTATGCTCAAATATATCCATTAAATGCTTGTTTAATACGTAATTTTTAACGAAAAAAAGAATAAGACCAACCCCATTACACTAGGACTAGCCGCTCTCGAGATATTTTAGTTTTTTCGTATTTTCTCTACGCCATCTTTGAAAAAAAGGCCAGTTATCAAATGAGAATGAAAATTGAATTAAAAGTGAATTAAATTTAATTAAAATAAAGAGAACGTGAATATAAGTCTGCAGGGAAAGTCATGTGCTGTACACATCAGATTTTTTCTACTGTTGAAGTGTACATGACATTCGCCTACTTTAGACTTCAGTGATGTATTAGATCTGCATTATACTTTTATTCTTTATTTATTTTTTTTTATATACAGGATAGCATCCTGTTTGTCGTAACACTCGTAAATTGAAATTCACGGTTATAAATGCATTTAACTTGCATGGTTAAATTTCTCCAAGAACTTGTGTCACAATCCGGATTCTAAGTATTCCAAGCAAGCATTTGGGACCTTTTAATCATAGTAGAGGACTCAGAATTTACGACACTTCTCCACCCCAACTGGAGTAAAACTCTAACAATGAGGAATGATCAGGATTTTTTAATTTTTTTTTATTAACAGTGCATTATAATTAGTAAAAATGACACTTTTAATATTTCTGTATATAAATTTGAAACCTACATAAATTATGAAATTATTACTTAATGAATACTGCTCAAATTGCATAGTACAACTGCTTCATCTTCGTTACTTGTAAACAGAAGTTGAGGACAACATTGTTGAGACTTATAAACTTCGTTACTTACCAACAGAGCTTCGTTACTTAAAACAGAAGTTGAGGACAACATTGTTGAGACTTATAAACTTCGTTACTTATCAACAGAAGTTGAGGACAGCATTGTTAAGACTTATAAACTTCGTTACTTATCAACAGAGCTTCGTTACTTGTAAACAGAAGTTGAGGACTAACGTTGAGGAATGATCAGGATTTTTTATATTTTTATTAATAATGTATTATAAATTAGTAAAAATGACACTTAATATTTCTGTATATAAATTTGAAACCTACATAAATTATGAAATTATCATCCGTTAGATACTGCTCAAATTACATTGCTTCATCTTCGTTACTTATAAACAGAATATACTGATCAAAGTGTAACTCTTTTTTTAATAATTAATCGTAGTGTGGCTCAACTCGAAAATTTCATACCAGAATCCACTTTTAAGTAGCTTATGCCCCCCCCCCCCTCCTTCAGCTTTTTTTTTTTTTTGCAAATTATTGCAAGGTAAAATTTGCAATATATATATATATATATATATATATATATATATATATATATATATATATATATATATATATATATATATATATATAAATAGCTGACCCACACTTTTCGCAAGCAAAGACTTATAATTTTACCCCAGAAATACATAAGGTGTTCAAAAATTATTTTTCCATTTTTCCCTAAACACTGTATTTATTAAATAAAGAGTGAGTTAATTTTTTTTGTATGCTGCAGCATTATGATATCTCAACTCATCATTTTTACTTTCCCAACATGCATAGTACATATAATTGTATAGTGAAAATATTACGAAGGGGTAAAATATTACGAAGGGGTGAAAATATTACGAAGGGGTACGCCGCCCAGGTGGTGTAGTGGATAGCGTGTTCGGCTGATGTGTGGAGGGCTCGGGTTCGAATCCCGAATAAGGCATGGAGGCTTGTGTGGCTACTGTAACTGGATTTCGATCTGTTGTTGCCACGTTAATTGAATTAAAAAAAAAAAAAAAAATTTCAATTCGAGTTTTTGACGGAATTGACGTTTTAATCGTCCCTGAACTCGAATTGAACGTTTTGGAGGTGATGTTTGTATGTGTGCGTGTATATGTGTCCCGTGAGTCTGTGAAAGTTATAGCTCACAAATATGTCAAGCGTTTCGAAAATAATTTTGGACGATTAATACAATCAGTGAATACTGGAACCCTATTGACTTAAAACGCAATCTAATGTTCGAAAGGACCCCTAATTTTCGATGTTTGAAAACATCATTTAAAAATCTAGACTTTCAATACTGAAAACTAATACATAAATATTTGATGCGTAAGTTTTTTTCTTATTAGAATACGACTATGGCACAAACTTTAGAAAACTAGCATGAACCATTTTTTTAATAACATTGACATTTTTTTAATAACATTAAAAAGTAGAATCATCATATATGTTTTTTCCCCATATGCAATATTATGCAACAAATCTGTTATCATTCTCGTGGGTCTAAATTATTCCATTCATCAAGACACTTTTGCAATGGTTGTGTATTTTGACATCAAACATTTTGCCAAGTCATTTATTTGACGGGATATTAATTACATGCCAATTGCATTTTGAGGAGGAATATCAACTAAGGATGAGTAACTATGTTTGGCTCAGTCACTCTGTTTCGATATGTCGCCAAAAGCACCAAATTTTAATTTACGTGTTGTTAGTTCAATATTCTAAAAATATTGTGCTATGCATGAACCGTTCTCGACACATTGACATTTTTTTAATAACATGAAAAAGTAGAATCATCAAATATGTTTTTTTCCCATATGCAATATTATGCAACAAATCTGTTATTCTCGTGGATCTAAATTATTCCATTCATCAAGACACTTTTGCAATGGTTGTGTATTTTGACGTCAAACATTTTGCCAAGTCATTTATTTGACGGGATATTAATTGCATGTCAATTGAATTTTGAGGAGGAATATCAACGAGAGGATGAGTAAGTAACTATGTTTGGCTCAATCACTCTGTTTCGATATGTTGCCAAAAGCGCCAAATTTCAATTTACGTGTTGTTAGTTCAATATGTTAAAAATATTGTGCTATATATCCTGTACATCGCTATTTCGGTGCTGTTGTTTTTGAGACCCAGACCGTTCGACCTACCAGAAAGGTGTAAGGTAACTATTTGGACGACCGGGATGAGCCACCCAATTTAGAGAGGAACCCAGTGAGGGAGGCATCTACAGGTACCGTACCCTCCTTCCCCTACCACCAACCTCTCGGAAGGACTTACGGACCCACATGCTTAACGTGATCGTACTCCGCGTGAACACGACGGCAGTTTTGGCAACGGAGGGAATCGAACACGGGCCTACAGAGTGCAGTGCAATTCCGGCGCACTAACCACTGGGCTACAGCGCCCCGGTATGAGAGAGTTGTGTAGAACCACACTCCAGTAAATTTTCATGGGAATCTGGACGCAATCCCAACAACGACATCAAATGAGGGAATAACAACGTTTTTGCGGTTGCATAATAAAGTTTGATCGTTGACGTCACGCTTTCAAAACACACCTGCTTTGCTCAGCACACCTGTTCAAAAATAGAAAAACCTCCCACGCTCACTGTATGAATCAACTGATACGACAAGAGGCCTTCTGATCTTTGGTCAACTGGTTTGGAAAGTGCGTTTTAATTTTCAGAGGATGAGGGAACAATTGGAAATGTTGTAATAAGTGTTGCCATTTATTTTTTCTAAATCCTAGAGTGCGTTGACTTGTTATATAATAGATTGTCCCTAAATACTGGTGAGGAATCTCAGAACGGTCGTTTTACGATGGTTTTTAATTTCCCTAGATACATAATGTGTAGGGAAAGGATTGAATTCGAAATTTCGAATTTGAGTTTTCGACGGAAGAGCACGTTTCAAGCATCTCTGAACTCGAATCGAATGTTTTTGAGGTGGTGTCCGTGTGTATATGTGTGTACGTATGTATGTGATATCTCACGAACGAATGGAGCGTTTCGAACTACATTTGGTACAAGTACGAGTATTACTACCATTGAATACTGGAACTCTTTTTGATTTTAAACGCAATCACATGTTCGGACCCCCAAATTTTTGAATAAACTTTAGAACTGTTCCAGAGATATTGCACATTTTCCAAATACATTTATCAAAAAAATAACAAAGTCAAAATAAATAATAACTATTGCAAAATATGTTCACTTTCCATATGTAATATTATGCGATAAATGTGTTAACATCATTCTTCTGCATCTAGTTCCTTCTATTCACGAAAATACTTTGAATAATAGTTTTGTATTTTGACGCCAACCAATTCGCCAACAGTCCAGTCATTTATATACTAGAATAAATTCTTTTCCCTGCGCTTGTCTGTAACGTTTGGCGACATTTGGCGAACTTGGTGACTCATTTTACGAAAATTACCCCAAATGGATGAATTAATAATTCAATTATTTTAATATATGGACTGCATTGCGGATCATTATCAATTTAGAGTTGTGCAAAATATAATTGGATACTTCGAAACAATTTTACATGTTGTCATTCGAAAAAGCTCCAAATGTTGTACAAATCAACGTTAAAAACATTCTACCGCATATCTAATACATTATTTTTACTTTCCCTGCAATGCATGGTAATGTATAGGGAAAGTATTGGAATCATGCAGAAAATCGCAACTCGAGTTTTCGACGGATCTACACGTTTCGAGACCTCTAGAATACGAAAAAAATCTGATGTGGGCAGCACATGACTCCCTGCAGACTCAAATTCATATTTTCTTTATTTCTTTAATAATTCGTTAGCTTGAGTTTTATTGCACCAAATAACACTAAATTTGCATTTTTAATTCAATTTTTGTTTTTATTTGGTAATTGGACATTTTCCTGAAATCGGCGTAACAAAAATGCAAGAAATCTCAAATATCTTGAGAACGGTTAGTCCTAAAGTATAATGGAGGGTGTTATATTCTTTTCCTCGTCAAAAATTGCGTATAAAACAAAAATTCATTTGATATATTTGAACATATATAGTTTTTTTTTTCGATTTTTGCGGGCCATTTTGTAAAAAAAGGCAGATTGTTGTTCTCCGAATTGTACCAAAATCTAATCAGCACCAGAATATCCCACAAGTAAACAACTTATCTACCAATTTTTGTAAATTGGGTCAATTAGCATTTTAGCTACTGTGGATATATGAAATTTTTGCGGGCCATTTCCTTAAAAAAGGCAGGTTGCTCTTTTCCGAATCATACCAAAATCTAATCAGCACCAGGGTCCACCACAAGTGACAAGTGACTTATGTATCAAATTTTTTGGAATTTAGTCGATTAGTTGAGTTAGAGTGGAAATATACAATTTTTGCGGGCCATTTCGTAAAAAAAGGCATGCTGTTCTTCTCCGAATCGTACCAAAATCTAATCAGCACCAGGGTCGACCACAAGTGACTTATCTAACAAATTTTATGAAATTGAGTCGATTAGTTGAATTAGCGTGGAAATATATAATTTTTGCGGGCCATTTCGTAAAAAAAGGCAGGTTGTTCTTTTCCGAATCGTATGAAAATTTAATCAGCACCAGAGTGACCTACAAGTGACTTATGTACCAAATTTTGTAAAATTTGATAGATTAGTTTTCCAGTTACAGTGGATACAGGCAATTTTTGAGGGCCATGTTGCAAAAAAAGGCGGGTTGGTTTATTCCGAATAGTACCCAAAACTAATCAGCACCAGGGTTACATACAAGTGACTTACCTACCAAATTTTATGAAATTCGGTCCATTAGTTTTTGAGTTAGAGTGGATACATACATTGCACAGACAGACAGACAGACAGACAGACAGACACACACACACACACACAGACGTCACGCTAAAAATAGGTTTTTCGTATTCTAGAGGTATCGAAACATGTAGATCCGTCGAAAACTCGAGTTGCGATTTTCGACATGATTCCAATACTTTCCCTATACATTACCATGTATTGCAGGGAAAGCAAAAACTGTTTTTAGCGTGACGCCTGTGTGACTGTCTGTGCAGATTTTGTATCCACTCTAACTAAAAAACTAATGGACCAAATTTTACCGAATTTCATAAAATTTGGTAGGTAAGGCACTTGTGGGCGAATCTGGTGCTGATTAATTTTGGGTATGATTCGGGATAAAAGAACCAGCCTTTTTTTGCGAAATGGCCGACAAAAGCTTGTATCCACTCTAACTGAAAAATTAATCGAACGAATTTCACAAAATTCGGTAAATAAGTCACTTATGGGACACCCTGGTGCTGATTAGATTTCGATACGATTCGGAAAAAAATAACCTGCCTTTCTTTGCAAAATGGCCCGCAAAAATCGCCAAAATCTAATATAAAAAACTACGTATGCTCAAATATATCCATTAAATGCTTGTTTAATATGTAATTTTTAACGAAGAAAAGAATACGACCAACCCCATTACACTAGGACTCGCCGTTCTCGAGATATTTTAGTTGTTTCGTATTTTCTCTATGACACCTTTGAAAATAAGTTCAGTTATCAAATGAGAACGAAAATTGAATTAAAAGTGAATTAAATTTAATGAAAATAAAGAGAACGTGAATATAAGTCTGCAGGGAAAGTCATGTGCCGCCCACATCAGATTTTATCACTGTGAAGGGAGTAAATTCATTGCATTATATAGTGAAAATCATGTGCTGCCCACATCAAATTTTTTTTCTTTTATTGAATTAGGACAGGCTGTTTGAACCACTTTTCAGAGCAGTGGTACACAAAACAGCTCTTGTCCAATCGTTCCCGCGACCAACACAAAGCCAACTTCCGTCATAAAACCCAATGCACCTTCAAATCATCATTTAAGACGATGACTCTAAAAATTTATCTTCTTCAATAGGCAGAGAACACGCAATAAAAACCTCTCTAACGCTGCTATCTGTCCGCGCCCTGGAGTGACCAATAAAACGCCTATCATCGCCATTTTGTATCATGGCGGCCGAGTCATCTTCCAGTAATGGCGGACCATTAAACAAGGAAAATGGAGGACACTAAAATATGGTTGAGAGGCCTGGATGCAAGTTTTACGACCCATGTTAAGATGTTATGGGATTCCCCCCCGCGGTTGTTCTTATGGATCAATTTTAGAGTTTATTTAGGTGAAGATGACGAATAATGATCGTTTGTGTAGTAATTAAGGAGCGATAGCAGGCCATTTTGTGTCCTCTAGTATTTTATGTCTTGATTTGTGATTCTGGAGGCTGCTACGTGTTTAATAGGGAAATTTTCCCAGTTTGAAAAGTTAGGTTCTTATCATTTAAGGATGATGTAATACGATTTAAGGTTGAGCCAATTGTCGTTGAATAAGTAAAATCTTGAGGGTTCCACAAATTGATTTATTTGTAATTTATTCTTCAACCCAGGCCATCCGATCTATCTGAAGTTGTAAGGTATCTGTTTGGATGGCCGGGATGTGCCACCCAATTTAGACCGGAACTCAGAGGGGGCGGTATCAATAAGGAACGTACCCTTCTTCCCCTACCATCAACCTCTTGGAAGGACTTGAGAACTTACATATTTAACGTGCCCGTATTCCGCGTAAAGACGGGGACAGTTTGGGCAAAGCCAGGTATCGAACTCGGGTTGTTCGAGTGCAATTCCCACGCGCTAACTACTAGGCTGGTTTATTCTAAACTCTCTTATTCTATTCTCCCTGTAATTTATTCTAAACTTTTCAATTTACATAAAGGCAGGGCCCGATTACACAAGTCTGGGGCCCTAGGCACAGCATTCTTTCAACCCCCTCCCTACGAGCCAACGCTCCTACCGCGCTGAAAACACCGGTTCTCGTTAGATCACCGAGGTCAAGCAGCATCGGGCGCGGTTAGTACTTGGGTGGGTGACCACCTGGGAACACCGCGTGTTGTTGGCACATTTCGGGCGCGGTAGCCCGGTGGTCTGCGCACTGGATTTGTACGCTGCCACAACTACCGCCGTGTTTATGCGGAGTACGATCACGTTAAACATGTGGGTCTGTAAGTCCTTCCGAGAGGTTGGTGGTAGGGGAAGGAGGGTACGGTTCCTGTGGATGCCTCCCTACTGGGTTCCGGTCTAAATTGGGTGGCACTTTTCGGCCGTCCAAACAGTTACCTTACACCTTTCTGGTAGGTCGGACGATCTGGGTCTCAACAACAACAACAACCCCCTCCCCACGCCCACTTTTCAGAAGGGAAAAACTAAAGTACATTGTGTAAAAATACTAATATGGAGAATAGTACAAACAAAAAATAGAGTTATTTAGATTCATAAAAGTGCAATACAGTCTTAAGAAAATCAACAGCTTTTTAATCCCAACTTTATAAAAAATATCTATCTTAAATGGCATTAAATTTTACTGAGTTTTCAGACATTGAAATTCGGAATGGAAAATTTTTCTCTTTCTTCTTGGAAGAATAAATACAATGTATAAAATTTGCATTTATGAAGCCAAATACTTGGCGCGAAATGCAACAAGCAATGATTAATTCAGCAAATTTATTCAGAAAGGTATTTCCTTCTTTCAGTTTCTGCAAAGACTTTATTTAATAACAACTCCAAAAAAAAAAAAATTTAAGTTATATCATACCAGTTAATAAAATAAAATTTCTAATTTTATACTATCATAAATTAGATCTCATAAATTTTTTATTATTTTTAAAAGTATAGTGGAAAAAATAGGATGAAGCACAAACCGTGCCCATTATTTTACGTGAAAGAACCCTTAAACACTTTTGATTGGCATGTCAAAGACAAAAAAAAAGTGTTTTAAGAATTACTATACAATTAATTATAGGATGATATTAGGAATATTTAAAATATGGGGTCCTAAGCCCGGGCTTTGTGGATCTAGGTCGTAATCGGGGCCTGCCTAAGGTACATTTATACGCTCCGAACACGCCTATACTGGGTGTTCCAAAAATAACAACCGCTCTCCCATTAGAGATAAGAGTACCCATTAACTCCTTCTGTAATAAGTAAATAAGTATGAACTTGGCCGATGCAGTCTTGTACAGACTGAGCTCAAATTTGAAGAAATGTAATGTCGGCTACGTGGTGAGACTGGATTTGTCGTTCCCCATAAAGGTCCATAAAATTGTGGCACATAGCAAGTTTTCTTGTTTCCATTGCTAATAACGTCTATTTCCTGTTGACAAGAGCATAATAAGCACAAAACCGGTCCATGGATGCTGTTATTTGCAATGGGAGTGTCCTTAGGGAAATTACTGAATTGAGTAGAAAATGCAACACGAAACTGGAATAGAATCAAGAGTTTTCAAAATGATGACTGTATTTGTATGTACGTTTGAGTGAATTTGTCACGATTATTTCATTAGACACAAAGTCTAATGAATTAAAAATGTCTTCAAACTGCAGTCTTTAATAATCTGAAAGTAAAAACGTTTCCTTAGAATAGCATGAGACAGCTGATTAATTACATCGACTGGTTTCTAAAGCAAAATAGAGCCTTCCTTCCTTCCGCATAATAATTTGGGACAGAGTAGCCATTAAGGTAGAGGTATTACAAGTTGTGTCCACTTGAAACAGAATTTTCCCAATTTTTATAAAAAATTAACTGTGTTGCTTAACTCGTTTTTTTCACACCAGAATCCATTTTTAAGCAGCTCGTGATTTTTTTTAAATTTTATTTACAAATTTTACAAGAAAAAATTTGAAAAATTAGTATTGTTCCAAATCATCACAATTATAGCATGTTACCTTTAATTTTAAAGGGTCTGAAAAAATCTTTCGACTTATACACAGTTAGATAATGTACCTCCCGATAGGGGAGGGGGGGGGGTTATAAAGTCATGACCCTCTCCCTATATCGGTAACATCCAGATTTTTTCAAGAAACACTGACCCTCTCCCTACATTAGTCTTACACCGGTAACATCAAGATTTTTTTTCAATAATCTGTACGTTATACGTTATTGGGTCAAAATCAATACGTTTTCAATCTGATCATTTTGTTTTAGAAAATAAGAACAACAGGGTGTAACACATATTTTCAACGCGTCTTTCGCACCTTTCTCTACAGAAAAAAACAACACAAAACGGGACATTTTCTCAAAAATTAGACATAATTGAAACCTGTTCGTACATTATCCATCACAAGCTCGTATGCAATGACTGTTTTATTATAGAGGAAAATGCGATCAGATTAGCGAATACTTTCGAACAATCGACTTTAGCCGCGACCTGATTCGATTATATCTGACTGAAAATTCTATTCGATTATTGTTTCCTGATTAAAGGAACAAAAGAGTGTTGGGGGAAAAGAAAATAGAGTTATATCTAAACAGCTCAGAATTCGGCCTCATTTGATCTGTATCTGCGGTGTAAGTAAATTACGTGAAATTATTTTGTTTAAGAAATAGTTACGAAATTACTTTGGAATTGTATCGAAGACAATTGGAAGTATTTCTTATATTTTTGTAAAATAAATGCACTGCTCAATAAATATTAGAAATGATCAATTGATTAAATATTACAATTGATCTTATCAATATTTTTTTCTTTTTGTAAAAGAACAAACTTTATTATTCTCAGCATCTATCCTTGGTGAATAACAGCCGTGAAAAACCTCAAGATTGAAGGTGCTAGAAATTTAGGACATTTTTCCATAGGTTAACAAGGGGAAATATCCATTTACTATGTTTTACACGCAGGATCGCCCATAGAAATTGTGGGCCATTTACAAACATTTATCACGGCCTCTCTTCATATTTGATTTTCTCATTTCTGTGAGTTTATCATGCCTTCTCCAGTCTCAATAAGTAAATATTGTATAAAAGTATCCGCCCTCTCCCCCCCCCCCCCCTTTGGAGCCCGAGTCCCCACCACTTTGTTGGTGTCCGTCCCCTCTTATGGTCGACCTTGCTCAATGGTACGATTTATAATCGTTTCTTTTACGTAACCTTTCGTTTAATTTTTTTGCGTCACCTTTCGTTACATATTCGTTTCTTTTGCATTTCTCTTCGTTTCGTTTGCGTCACCTTTCGTTACATATTCGTTTCTTTTGCGTTACCTTTCGTTACATATTCCGTTACACTTCGTTTTCTCACATAGTTCTATTCAAAAGTAATGTGTAAAAAACGAAAAAAGTAACGGATTACAAATGGTTGCAAAATAGTGGAATAAATGAGGCATATTTTCGTTTTTATTTCGTTAAGTATTCAATGAACATGCAAATGAATAAAATTTGGTGTCAAAAGAATAAATAGTGGGAGCTCCAGCGCATCGGAACTGCGCATTCAGGAGGTGTATGTAAGGAACGATTCTGAATCTGTGGTCAAAATTTCTGTTGCATTTCGACTGAGGATATCTTACGTCTTTGATAGTCATTTCTAGCACACTGACAGCACAGTGGTACGTAGACAACATTCTACGACCGGTTGTGTTACCGTTCCTATTGGGACTTAACTTTTCAACAAGATACTGCCCGGCCGCACACGGCACGTGTTGCTATGAATTGTCTTCAAGCTTGCCCAACACTTCCTTGGCAAGCTAGGTCTCCTGATCTCTCTCCTATAGAGCACATTTGGGACGTTATGGGAAGCCGATTGCAATCATCCCGAAATGTTGACGATTTAGCCCGACAGTTGGAGACAATTTGGCAAGACATTCCGCAGGACACCATCCGTGAACTTTATCAGTCTATGCCAAGCCGGGTGACATCTTGCATCCAGACCAGAGGTGGACCAATGCCTTATTGACTTCCTCTCTTTGTATACGGTCAAACTCAAAATCATTAAATTGTTCTGAAATTTTAATCGTTTCTTTTCTATGTATGTTCTGCACATCCACCGATTTTTATCACAATCGGACAACTCCTTCTTGGTGCGTCGATTTTCTTTGTTATAGAGTGCATTTTATTTATTAGAAATTTAAAAATAAATTGATTGAATATTTTAGATTTAGTTTATAAAGTAGTTCATGTACATTTCTAAAAACTAGTTGTCTTTCAGGATTTTAAAAACTAGTATTTTTTACAGTAACACCTCTCCAATTTAAATAGTCTACTAAAAAGCAAACTTTGTGAATAGTTTAGTGAAATGTCGCACCAGATTGGCGAAAATATGATCAAAATTGTAAAAATGACGCCAAATTAACGAAAATGATGCCAAATTAATTGCTAAAATATTTTAATATATGGACTATATTGCTTATTACGAATGCTATCAATATTGATAATTGTCCAGTTAGAGTTTCACAAAATATAAGAGAATGGGGGTACTTCGAAATAGTTTCACATGTTGTCATCCTGAAATGCGTGAAATGTGCATTTCAATGTAAAAGAAGTAAATTAATTGCTTTGTATAGCGAAATTCGTCTGCTGTCCACTAATAGCATGGGCATTTTCGAATCACTGCAGTTACTCGTAATTAGAAACATTCTATTTCATAAACTAAGAATCCAACCCGAAATCCGACATACCTCGTAGGATTTGTAAAAGGATACAACTTACTTTTTTATTGTACATAGCACTTTTAGTTTTCGAGATATTAGCATTATAAACTTCAAAAACGGAAAAATGCTCAATTTTTTTTTTTAATTTGGAAAACGATTGTTCGAACAGTACAAGAACTTTGTGAAATCAAATTATTGATGTAACAATTAGATTTCATACTAAACATTTTCTGTCTCTTACTGTTTATATCTATTTTTTTTTTTTTTTTATAATTTACAAGATGTTTCAAGTGAAAGAAAGCAAAGTGATATAAAAACTCACTCGGACAAAATACCCCCCTTTTTTTCCGAAGAAAATAATTCAAAATATTAAAATTATTTTCGTATCTTCATAAATGGTACACTATTTCCGTTTACAACTGTTTACAATTAAAATTAAATTGTTAACAATTTTATCTACATTATTTTATTACTTATTTTATAACATTTTATTACATAGATATGTCTGCTGTGTAAGTAAATAACGTAAAATAATCTCGTTAAAGAACTAGGTAGTCACGAAACTTTTAAACAAAATAAAACTCTTGCATGAAAGTGATTTCAACAACCAATTATTTTTAATTTAATTACTGTGCCGAAAAGCACTTATCTGTTGAAAACAATAGAATAGTGTCAAAATTAGTAATTTTCGATAAAGAATTTCAATTTCAGTTAAATATGTTAGTTTGGTGAAAATGTTTCTGCAAATTTTTCTCAACAAATGTAAATGGAAGTTTTTGTAGTACAATCAAATAGTGTTTTCATGTCGTAACAATGCCCAATTAATTTTGCATTATTGGTTATTGTTTCCAACACAGACCAATGCAATTAAAATTTTAATTGCCGCTTTTAACCCATCACTAATTTTTATTACATCAATTTTAAGCCATAATTGAGATTTTGCAAATAATCTTTTCATCCCACTTCAGAACACGCGCAGGGAATTTCGAATGATAAAAAGTGAAAAAGCCACAGTTGGTCACACAGAGGTACTATTAAAAGGGGAAAAAAAAAATACAGAGGGGGCGGGGCTAACATACGCAGGTGAAAAGAAGAGCACGCGCCAGAGACAGCTGGAAAGCGAGGGATAACGGCCCTCTCCAAAAATCGTCTGAGAGAGGGGAGGCCAGCTGATATCACCTGCGCGTGGATGGCACTTCACAATCGGTAGAATAATCAGCAGACAGAACCTTTGATGTGAAACGGTTTAGTGTAGTACATGGAGAAGCAATTCACAAACACTACAAAGAGTCCGACCATGAATGTGGTTTGGAGTGCATTGAATATCACAGGGAAAAGTAAAATATACCTTGGGAAACTACCGTAATTCAACAATAAGGACACGCTTATTAGATTTGGTAAGCTATCTTATTTAGGGTTGAATGTAAGGGACAAGTTACTGATGCCTTACTACCACCACCACGCACATAAGATGTTTGGAAAAAGTAACTGACGTTACCCTGGGTTGCAAACCCTGATTTAAATTGCATCAGAACATACAGTGAATTCCCGAAATGAAAACAACGCTTTTACGATAAGCCTGCTTAAAACAAAAAATAAATAACTTGCTGTGCAGGCGTAACACCCACTAAATAAGTGTGCGAGGCGCATGAAATCCATGCACACAACATTCATCAACTCTTTAAAGATATTTTTTAAAACTAAACTCTAGCGTAATTAGAGGTTGAGATTCAAAATGATCAAACTAATATATTTTTCTGTTGCTTTCAGAACACCTCACATCGAGAAAAAAAAAAGCATTGCTATGATTAATTCAGAACGTAAAAATAATAATAAAAGAAAGTTCTTTTACCCAAGACATAAAAAAATTGCTGCTATTTCAGCAAGTTTTCATCAGCATTTTCTCTTTTTCACACAATACGCATAATGATATTATAATATCAAATTAAAAAAAAAATAATAATAGAACGAATTCTTTTGAATTCGAAAAATTAGAAAATCGATAAATTAAACCCGTTATAGGATCTTTCACATTCGGAAATAGTCTGCTCCAATAAATATAATTCTGAATTCGAAATTCCCACGGATTTTTCGGTTTTAAATGTTCATAACTTTTCAACTAATTCGATTTTTTTTTTTCATTCGTCGAGCCGTATTTGTCCGGGTACTTTTGTACCGAATTTCACCGCAATCCGAAGCTTCGCATTTCTGCTACAGGCGACATAGATGCACAGACACAAATCAAATAAACCTATTTTTTTTTATATAAGATGGAGAAGCTGAATGAGAATTAGTTTTTCTAGGACAGATTGAGCTCAGAAACAGTCTTTTAAAACAGACGAATCGTTGCTAAAACGATAAAAGAAATATCTTGATAGTATTAAATATATTTTTTTTAAAAATCAGTGTCAGTGTTTATAGTTTTTTCTCTGTCGCGAATAACGTAATTAACGCATTTGAAAAATAGTAACCTGCACTTCAATCAATCTCAGTCATAATTGTTTAAACTTGAATCTGCAGGGGAAAAGAGCATACACATTAGCGGGGGGGGGGGGGGAGGGGGGGGGGGCGAGAAAAAAAATTATTGTAGCACAAATATGCCAGAAATAGAAAGGGAGTATCGTTTAGAAACGGAACCAAACTGTTTATTAAACGGAGAGAAACTCTGTTAGAAATATAAAATTTTGCTCCTTAAAATTCTGCTGCATAAATTTGTTAAAGCAGAAACATTTATATGCAAATGAAATCTGTTTTGTTTCAATGTTCTTCGCAGCAATAAAAGTTACACACAAGATTTGAAATATATATTTCAAAATTGTTTAAATGCATTTTGTTCTGTAAAAGGGAATATGGAATAGCAAAGTTCTTTGTTTCGCAAATTGAAACTAATTCTTTTGATTAATTCTCTGTGACATTTAAAATCTTAAATAATTACTTCCCGAAGAGTATTTTAATTAGGTGATATATATATATATATATATATATATATATATATATATATATATATATATATATATATATATATATATATATATATATATATATATATATTGTATCAATGGAATCGAAATGCAGAAGTGAAAAATATTTTCTGTATCTAAAATTCAATTATTGATTGGAAAAAAGGAAATGCGTTCATTTCATCCGATTTTAGGAGAAAATGAAAAATGTGTTTCATACGCCATATTTATTTCACTTCCATCTGTTTTGAGATACATTAAGGATTTCAAACGCATATTAAGAGGAATTGTTTAAAATTTTAAATATTTCCATTTACTATGTTATTCATCTTGTATTTCCAATTTAAATATCTTGGACATATTTCCCTTTTCTACTCATTTTAAATTTTATGCAAATTTTTAATTTTGTTTGATGAAATAATATAAAATAAAACATATGCAGCAAGTATTAATATATGTGTAGATTAAGATGAATTATTGAAACCTTTAAACATTCCATTTAAAATGTTATTTATTTCGCGTTTGCAATCTAAATTTCTTGAATTTGTTTCCCCTTTCCGCTAATTTTAATTTTGATGCCTTATTTTGTTTGATTAAATGATATAGATGAAACATATGCAGCAAATCCATTCCTCTTTTGAACTTTGGGTTTGTTGATCCTCTTGCATTGACGAAGAGGATCCAACGTATCCTCGAAACAGCTATATGCTGCATTGTTTTGTTATTTGTGCTTATTTACGTTGCTCTAGTTTTCCTTAGAATAAATTGATTTCAACTTAAACCATTGGATTTATGCAGCAAAATGTTAGTTTTTAATTTTGTTTTAGCGGATGTTCAAAATTTTAACTATACCTCTCTGTTGTCAAGTTAGCTTTACGAGAAGTATAGGTCTAATGATTTTTTCGAGATATTTATAAAATTAATATTTTCATAGAATAAACATTAGACAGACGATGCATTTTGCTAAAACTTTGCCAGAAAATAAAAATTGTGTTACGTAGCAACGAAAAAAATTGTATCATAGAATTAGCATTAGGCAGGCGATGCATTTTGCTAAAACTTTTTCAGAAAATAAAATTATGTTACTTAGCAACGAAAAAATTGTTTTATTCTTAAAAAGTTTATTAGGCAAATGTGTTAATAAGGCAGACGATTTTTATTTAATTTAACCTATCTAAATAATAACAAAACTGTTAGATACTTTAATTTATTCAATAGAAGGTATTACATCTACAATTTACTTTTTTTATTGGTGCCATAATATTACGAGAATTGTAGAGATTTTCTGTTTTTCAATTCACTCTTTTTACTTGTTATTGGCGCCAAGCAATAAAACAAGACCGCGGAATATATTGGTATTTTTAACTTTTGAAATCATCTGTTTTAGCTTGTAAAATGATTTTAAAATTGAATATCCGTTTGTTTTATTAGAACGAGATATAGCTGTTATTTATTTCAATTTCACCCATTTAGCTACCACATTTCTGATATTCGTATTTATAAAAAGAACTTGAATTTTTTTAAGATTTACGATTTTTATAGGACAAGGGAGATTTTAGAATAGCAATATAATTTAGAATTCCATTAGATTATGCACGTGTTACGCCTGTATATCTTTTTGGGAATAAAACACAATTAGAATATTAAATTTGTTGATTGCACTAAAGCAAATATTCCATTTTTAAACACTTGAAAAATCCAATGAAATGATCCTTTTGGAAATTTTGGGAAACGTATTAAAACTATTTCAGATTGTTTTTAAGAATCTCTTGGAAAAATTCTCACAGCTTATACAATGCCACAGAACAGTTTAATAGAACATTTTGATATCATACCTGCATGAACATCCTAATTTATTAATAAAACTAGCGGGTATACACAGATCGCTGTTCGTGATTTAAAGTATATGCATATTTCAGTAGCAATTAAATTATATTGCTTTTCTAAAATTCTATTAAAATATTTAATTTCTCTAAACAGAAATATAAAAATTTCTGTTTTCTCTATCGAAAATTATCTACACATGCAGATAGAAGAACATTCTTCTTTCGTTGGTTAAAAAAAAAAAAGTTTGGTCTATGATGACAAAATGAAGATTATGATACAAATTGAAGAAAATCGTCTGCCGAGTAAACACATTTGATTACATTTAGTTGCTAAGTGATATGATATAATTTTCTTCAAATATGCATAATGCAATTTCTTTGAAAGTTTTAATTTTGCGCTTTTTATTAATATCTTAACAACCTCTGGTCCTAGCGAGCGGTCACATATGTCAAAAAAAAAAAATCTCATCTCTCATCACACACTTCGAACGGGGAGTTGAAGTGTACTTTTTACATACTTTCAAGTTATATTGAGCCCTTGTTACACTAATAAAAGTAGGTCCGGCCACACAAATAGTTACTGTAAGCTTTCGGGTCAGTCGTGTGGTCTAGGCTTTTCACTAATAAAAGTAGGGCTTGAATGACTATCATTCATTAATTGACTTGATATGAGCGCGTGGCTTATTTCTTAAGCATATAGCTTTAAAGAAACATGAATCGATATGAATATGTAGCTAGTAGACACACACGTGCATTCATACATATAGATTTATTCGATATAGATGAGAACTTTTAATTTTTCAAACCGACAAACTCGTTGCTAAAATGATGAAAGTATCTCCATAGCAACCGATATTCATTCCCATTTCTACATCAGTATTTGGAGTTTTTCCCCATGTCGCGAATAACGCAATTACTGCACTTGATAAATAGTAACCTGCACTTCAATCAATCTCAGTCACATTTGTTTAAACTAAGCTCCAGAAGGGGGAAAAGAACATAAACAGTAGAAAAGAAGGAAAAAATCGTAATTGCAACGTAAACATGGGAGAAATAATGTCGCCAGAGAAGTTTCGTTTTGTAACGGAACAGAGCAGTTTAATAATTGCAGAAAAGTTGTGCAGGAAATATAGAATTTTGCTCATTAACATTCTGCTGCATGCATTTGTTTGTGCAGAGAGATATTTACATGCAAATATGCTTCGTCCAAAGGCTCTCAGCAGCAATAAAAATTTCATAAGATTTGAAATATATTTTCAAGATTGTCTGAATAGATTTTGTTAGGTAACGGAGGAATAACGAAGTTGTTCTTTTAGCAAATGAAAACTAATTCCTTTCATTTATTTCCCCCGAAATTTAGAATATGAATGTCTTAAATAATTGTTTTTTGGAGAATTTTATAATTAGGTAAATATATATAACCGTTGTATCATGGGAACCAAAATATGAAACAGTGAATATATTGAGTAAATTTATAGCACAACGAGATAATAATTTTTGGGAGAAACTCATAAAATTATTTTCAGTGCGAAATAACACGCTATAAGGAAACATTAAGCAAAGTATTAAGCATTAGTTTCATTACAACACAACATGCAGCTGTTTTAAAGACACGCTGGATCGTCTGTGCTATTTAGAAATGCGCCAAATGGTAGAATGAAATATTTTTTAAAACTGCAAATTTGATGCAATTTCAAATAAACATCCATTTTATGTGTTATTTTGCACGGTGAAATTCCAAATTAAAATTTATTTTTTTATTTAAAAGAATGCTAGAAAGTCCCAGTTTAAAGTCCCAGTAACAGCTTGCAAGGTAAAATTCACTACAAAAGATACAGATAAAAATATTGTAAAATACATACTTTCAGCAAATAAACTCATAGTCCTAGTTGAGTTTTAAGGAACATGAAACCTGATATCATTCAAGACACAATCAATTTTGTTATTGAAAACATTTTTGAAGTAAGAAAATATAAAAAAATCTCTTCTGTTTTGCAAGCATTTAAAGTTAAACATATTTTGAAGAAAGGTAGCAGATAAAATATAGACATTAAGTACATTTAAGTTATCTCTAGAGAAAGGGCTCATTTTTGAAGGCAATGAAGATTTCGGGAAAATTCGAGTGCCTTCCAAAACGCTCTAAAAGTCGTTAAGTTTGCGATATTTCGCCAAATTTGGCGCCAAAATTTCAAAAAAATCCGCCAAGGTCAAGCAGTCCGTCCCTTCAAATAAAGCAATGGTTGACTCTAAATGCATTTTCTCCTTGTTGAGAGGCGGCATTCCAAAAATCAATTAAAGCATTTGTGATAAATAGTACCAACAGGTAATTATTCAAAAAATGAATAACAACGAAATTCGTCGGTTGTTCATTTTTAAAATAATAATATTTTACTATTTCTGATATAAATTATTGTTTTGAAAAACAGGCAATTTTGATTAATAATATTCTGCTGTATAAATTTATTGATGCTGAAACATTTATGTGAAAATGAAATATGTTTCATTCAAATGTCTTTCGCAGCAATAGAAGTTATATAAGATTAAAAATTATCTTAAGATTGAATCTTTTTCAATGAAAACTCTTATATTTCTGGACTTGCAACCTTTTAAACCATTAAAATCGTTTAAAAAGCGATGTAAAAATAATCATCACACCTTTTGAACCATTAAAATCGTTTAAAAAGCGATGTAAAAATAACCATCATACCTTTTAAACCATTAAAATCGTTTAAAAAGCGATGTAAAAATAATCATCATACCTTTTAAACCATTAAAATCATTTAAAAAGCGATGTAAAAATAATCATCATACCTTTTGAACCATTAAAATCGTTTAAAAAGCGATGTAAAAATAATCATCATAGCAACCGACATTCGTTCTATTTCAGGAACCAATGTTAATTTTTTCTCCCATGTCGCGAATAACATAATTACCACACCTGATAAGTAGTAACCTACACTTCAATCAATCTCAGTCACATTTGTTTATCTTCTTCTCCCCTCCAGACCCAAGTTTAAACATTAGAAAAGAAGGGTGGGGGAATCGTAATTGCTCAAAAAAACAGCGACAATGACGTCACTAGGAATATTTAGTTTTGAAACGGTACGACGCTGTTAATAAATTGGAGCAGATGTGTTGGAAATCCAGAATTTTGTTCTTTAACATCCTACTGTATATATTTGTTAATGCAGATATATTTATTTATATGCAAATGAAATCTATTTCGTTCAAATATTCTTCGCAGTAATAAAAGTTAAGATTTAAAATATAACTTCAAGATTGTTTAAATGGATTTCGTTTGATAAAAAGAGAATTTTGAGACAGGAGTTCGCCTTTTGTAAATAAAAACTAAATCTTTTTATTCATTTTATGCAACTTTTTAAAAATCTCAATAATTTTCGGATAATGTTTTAATTGGGTAAGTATGAATATTACATCACAGGATTAAAATGTGAAACGACGAAATATGTTATTGAGCACAGAAAACAACCGAATAATAATTTTTGAAAAATAAATTATAACATTTTTTAAATGTTAATTAACATATGTAGAAGGTGGCGGGAAAAAAGCACATAGTCAAAAATTCCAATTTTTTTTTATAACATGCATATTTGGTTTAAGAAATTTGTGAACTTTGTTATGGAAAAAAATACGCAAGTCAGTTGGGCTTTCAAGATGTTAAAAAAAGAAAAACCTTAAACACCTATTAGATTTTGAACGGATATCAGTGCGGTAATAAAAGATAAATTATGAAAAATTATTATGTATTTAGCTTATAAATATATTGCAAATTTTATAAGAAATTCAATCTGTATTCTGAAAACTAAAATTTTAAAAAAGTTCTCCTGAAAGTATCAAAATGTTCATTCCTTTGATATTTCAAAATCCTTGATTTTGACTTACGTGCTTTTGCCCGCCAGCTCTAGATATGTCTTAGCATCAAACGAATCTGTACATAAAACTCGCCTATAAGAGGCGTTTCCAAAAATATGGAAGTCACTACATATTCTTGGATTGTAGATATTATCATCCATGTCGCGTTTATTATACGTTTGTCAGCATGAAATAGCCGATATCTACAATGGCAGTAAGAAACTTGCTATAAAGCCCAATTTTTGCGAGCTTCTATGGGAACTGACAATTTCAATCTTTCCATGTGGCCTTTCATAGAATTCGTTTACAATTTAGCTCCAGGTCACAGGAAGCTAGCTGTAAAGACAAAGTTCATACAACACAAACCCGCCTTTAAGCGTCGTCCCTAAAAATATGGAAGACATTCGAGTTTTACAGCTCGGGCCAAATTGTAAACACATTTTATGCCGGCTACATGAAAGGACTGAAATTGTCAGTTCCCATAGAAGTCCGCAAAAATTGTGGCTTATAGTAAGCTTCCTGCTGCCATTGTAGATATCGGCTATTCCATGCTGATGCGTGATTAATATCCACGAAACCGGTCCATACAGGCTGGTATCTGCAGTGGGAATGTCTTCCAAACAACTCTGCAATTTAAAAATGTTCAACACTCTAAATAAGGGTATGTAAGGTTATTTCAAATATGCGGTAAAAGTGTTGAAAAAAGTGTTATCGTGTCAAACCAGCGAAACGTTTTAATTATGAGATTTTCACTTAACTTTAACAAGAAATTAGCCTTTTTAATGCAAAAGAAAATATTAAATATTTTGTTCCAAACTAAATTGGCGATAAAATATGAATTATTTTATGCCATGATAAGTTGTGATAAATAAGAAATGTTATTTTACAGATTTCATTTGAAATTTTTTTTTTTTTAATTCTGCAGATTTTGTTAATGGCGCTAATGTGAAGTGTTACTTTTTTTTACATTATAATTTTTTAATGAACATATTGTGTGAAAGGTCTGATTTTAAAATTTCATAAGACATAAAAATGGTACCACATATCTACTAAATAAATTAATAAGATAAAAATTTGAAAGCTTACGAAATGCTACAAACTCTCTTCATAGTATATATATCACCGTATAGAGTCTCGTTCCAGCCTATATCACTATTTCAACCTATAACATATTTTTTAAATGGTCCCGACTGATTTAAATCGGAATCAATGTTAAATCAATTGCCTTTTATCATCAGTCATAAAATATGTATTCAGATAAACTGCCAGAGATTTTCAAAAGGTTACAAACTCGGAACAAATCGCGAGGTAAAAGAAATCAAATTAAATTCCAATTCGCATTACTAATTTTTTTTTTTTATAAATTCTACATAAATTAAGTTAACATTTTTTTATTTAAAATGTTCATATTTACGTTGTAGTATTAAATATAATTTGGTTCTCACCTACTGTTTTTTTTTTAACACCTTCTTTTCTTTAAGTTCATTCTTTTTTCTGTTATTATTTCTTTCCTTCGTTGTTTTCACCATTCATTCGTAGTATATTGCTTTTTGTTTTCTTGCCTCACTGGTGTTTTCTCTTTCGTTTCTCCCAGTAGCGATGCGATGACACTTCTCCTACTTTTGGTTCTTTTCTCCTACTTTTGGTTTGTCCTGAAGTAGAAGACAGTTTTCTGCCTTCGAAACCGCTTGACAAGTATATATTTGTATTTATGTTGTATTTACGAAGGTTTTATATTATAATTTCTTATAAAATAAAACTACAAAACCCTTTTTTTATACAACAATTTTTTGAGCATTTTCACTTTCTGATACCATAGAATATAGTGAAAAAGTATTATTTCCCGAAAATTTTCGACTTCGAAATGTTGATGCCAATATATGTTTTTGGACTTCTTGAAGACGTTTTGACTATTTTTAAAGCATGTTCGTCTATCTGCCTGTCGGCTGTTTGTTGTCGATTTCTTGTGTACACAATATCTGCTTCAAACATTAATGGACTTTTCCGAAGCTTTATATCTGGCTTTGCTAGCGAAACATCTAGAACTAAATATAATTTTTTAAAATTCGAGAGAAAATTTCGAAATTTTATATTTTCTTAACATGGCAGCATAGGTCACATTTTATATAATTATTTATAAAAGGGGTTAGCTATGGCTTCATGGTCCTGAATCATGGCTTAATGATTCCGATTCAATATTGTAGTGAGAAATAGCTGTGAAACATGTTTTGTGTTCGTAACTTGATTAGACCCCCCCCCCCCCTGTTCCCGAGGGTGTACATTGTCAAACTTAGTATCAATCGAAAAAAAAAAATTTCAAGCCGTAAAATGAAGGGTAAAATTGTGATCATTTAGACCAATAATACATATTTTTATTTTTATTTGTAAATTTGAAAAAAAAAATTAATTATCACAAGCTATTTAAAAATGGATTCTGACATGAGAAAGTCCAGTTGGGTCGCACTCCAATTAATTTTTATTGTATTATCATTTAAAGTTAAATTCATTAAACTTGTTTTACATTTCTTAACACATTTTGAAGACGTGTTGGATTATTTACGACTTTTATATATTAATGTATATTAATAAGTAATTGACAAGTTTTACTGATGTAAATCCGCTTGCATCCTCACATTTCATACATCGTTAGTTGGTCCTGGTGACGCTATAACTAAGGTTAATTGTATATTACCTTAGAATGGAACTTTTATTAATGAAAACTTTTCACCTACGTTTTGGGACTTGCCACTTTTTTAAACAGCCAAATCGTTTCTAAAACGGTGGTAAAAGAATCACCATAGCAACCAGTGTTCGTTTCTATTTCCGGAATCAGCGTCTGTAGTTTTTTTTTTCCCATGTCGCGAATAACGTAATTACCGCATGTGATAAATAGTGGCTTGGACTTCAATCAATCACAGTCGTATTTGTTTAAACTGGGATCTGGAGGGATAGAAAAGAATAAACATTACATTAGAAAAGGAGGGAGAAAATCATTATTTCTCCATAAACATGCGAAAAATAATGTCGCCAGTGAAGTTTCGTTTTGAAACGGGACAGCATTGCTTATTAATTGCAAATATGCAGATGTGGAATTATGCTCTTTAAAACTTTGTTGCATAAATTTGTTAATGCAGGAATATTTATAAGTGAATCAAACCTATTTCATTCAAATGTTCTTCAGTAACCCTTGGACTGTTTAAATAGAAGAATTGTAAAAGAGAACTTGGAAGGCTCTTTGCTTTGTAAATGGAAATTAATTTCCTTCCATTAATTTTCTGTGATATACCTTGAAAAATTAGTTTTCGGCGAAAAAGACAACAAGACCAGCAAAAGTAGTTAAGAAGGCGTACTTTCTGCTCTGCATTTGTTCTGTTTATAATATTTTACCGTTATTGTAGAGGTTTGAGCGGTTTAATGTAAGAACAAAGGAAGTTTTGCGTATTTAATTGTTTTACATTTTTCATCTACACCATTTGAAAATAATTAATACTTAGTTAAGTCTTTGAAATTAATAAGTGTTTTAAGTTGTTACTTTCCTTATTTACATAAGGTATAAGGAAAGTATTGTGACGGGGTCGAAAATTCGAAATCGAGTTTTCGACGGGAGAGCACGTTTCAAGCATCCCTGATCACGAATCAAACATTTTTGAAGTGATGTCTGTGTGTGTGTGTGAAAGTATGTGTATGTGTGTGCCAGTGAGTCTGTGGAGACGATAACTGACGAACGAATGGACTGATTCCAACCAAATTTGGTATAAAAATCACAATCCGTAAACACTGGAAGCCTATTGTTTTTATACGTAATCGAATGTTCAGAACCCCCCTAAATTTTCGAATAAAATTTTGAAAAAATCGTTAAAAAATCAAAACCACTAATAAAGTTACGCAAATAGACATTTTTTATGTAATTTTTCATTAGAAAACGATTGACATAAGTTTTAGAACGCTAACATGAACCGTTCTCGAGATATTGCACATTTTTCAAAAAAATTATTAAAAAGTCATTTAAAATGAAAAAAAAATATTTCCTATTGAGAAACATGTTCACTTTTCATATGTAATACCATGCGATAAATTGGGTGACATCATTCTCGTGGATCTAGCTCGTTCCATTCATGAAAAAAGATACTTTGAGTAATACTTTTGTATTTGACGCCAATAGTCATTTATCTGCTGTAAGAACAACTTATTTCTTCGTCCATAACGCTTGGCGAGATTTTGGCGACGAATTTGGCGGAATATCGCCAACTTGGCGACTTTTTGAAATGTTGCCAAATTAACGAAAATCTCGCCAAATGGATAAAAATTACTCTAAATTAATGAAAATGACGACTCATTGCCGAAAATTCAATATCTTGGAAAGAATATTAGTATCTGCTATAAGAAAAACCTATTTTTTTACTGTAAAAGTAGTAAATTCATTATATTATATAAGGAAAGTCATGTGTTGCCCACATCAGATTTTTTTTAATGTTATTTACATCGAATGTGATTTTGTAATATATAAAGTTTGATATTTTGTTGTATATAAAAATTGCCCCAATTTAGTACTTTTCTTGCGGGCAGAGCTAGAGGAAAAAGCGATAGTAATTGTGACTTGTATCAATTTTATTGATACATATGCTTTTAGCAAAAGATTTTAAGCAAACTTTTTAATTTAACTGATGTACCCCAAGAAAACTATGGCGATCGTGATTTATTAATCGAAAGTTAAGTTCTCACCATAAATACATCCGTGGAGTCTCTATGTACATACTTGAAAGGCCTTTTGTAGGTCTGTGAATAGATATGTGTGTGTGGTAGGTGTCAAATCAATGGCCCTTCGTAATCACGAAAACCACTGAAGCGATATATATATATATATATATATATATATATAAAGAAATACAATCCCAAAAAGTATGAAATCCAAGAAAGTTTGAAAAAGTATGAAATCCGTTACTTGCGGATTTTTACTTACATCATTATGAGAAAGGCACGCATTTAATTAGTGAAATACCATTCTTTAGATTCGTTGATGACGTCATGATTGGAGTGGATGATCAATATACTATATTTGATTTTACATTCTACCCACCGTGTCTTGAACTAATCGAATCGGAGTCAGCGAAGGTAGGAACAGTTGATTTCCTTGACATCACTATTTATTATAATTTGGAACAGAAATTATGTTATAAATTATTTGACAAGAGACATCTATATGACTGCAAGATCAATTATTTTACCCACTGGAATACCAACTTGAGTTTAAACGTACAACGTAATTTAATCGTAAATCACTTGAACAGATACAGATTATTAAACTCATATTACAGAATTTAATAAATGCATGATGCATTTAATCAACGGAACTCGGGAACAATCATATCCCTTCCGCTTTGTACAGCACTATTATGATGTTTTTTGCAGAAATTATAGTGATAAAAATTATGTTAATTTGTCCGACATCATACAATACAACTCAACTCTTACCTAGGATTATCTGATTGTTGCACATCCAGATGGCTCTAAGTTAGACGCGACTTTTTTATGTATGCTTTCCTATTCGAAGTATATACGCTTTATGCAACTCTTCTAAGATTTTCATCTTGCTGGTTAGTAAAATTTTCAATTTTTGTTATTTTGATCATTTTTATGTTGTCTGGGATTCGGCCATTTTTTCCCCACGGGCATGATCGATTGTTGTTTCGGGCGTGCAGAGTCTCTGGGAGCGTTTTCATGAAGTCAAAGCTAGCTTCTAACCAGGAAATAGGGGTCGCAATCCCCCTTGACCTTTCTGCAACCCTGTAAAAACAATCATTCCATCTATATATTTTCTTTTTTCATTTTAAATCTTATATATATATATATATATATATGTCAAAATCGTTCTCACTTCGTAATTAATTTCAATAACCGATGAAGCGATTTGGACCCAATTTGCGTGATATACTGAGTTGTGCAGTTGTGAAAACAGAAAATACTCTTAAAAATATATATATATATATTAGCTCAGAGGCTGAATTCCTACTTATTTTGCGTGAAAAGTCTCAAGATTACCGCGATTCTCTCTATAGTTAACTTGTTTATAATGCGATTTTATATCAGATGTAATTTTGTAATACTTAAAAGTTCGATTTTCTGTTGTATACAAAAATTTCTCTCAATTTATTTTTCAATTAAAAAACAAGAAGTGAAAAGTTTATTTAATTTTTTTTTTAGAGTATTTAATTCAAGAGTTCGCGGGACACAACATTTTTTTGAAAGGCTGTAGTTGTACAGCCCTGATCTATGACAGATAAACACCCGGTTGAACTGAAGCTGGGTTTTTCAGAATGCCTAAATTAAATTAGAACAAATCCACGAAGTAGCTTATCAGTTTTGGCAGAAATTCATTTAGATAAGCGGTAACAGTAATGTTCCATAACTCCAAATGAAATGTTTTTAAGAAAATACTATGAAAACGTTGATTAATATAACGACGGAGAAGTACTGAATACTTAGATACAATAGGGCATTTCACGGAGAAGTCCAAAAAGGGATATAAAAATCATCAGTTAGACGTAGAACCAAAGTGAAATATCAAGAAGTATCAGAAATTGGAGAAGAATTTAGCTATGATAATTGCACCCCCCCCCCCCAGAACTGACAATTTCATAACTATGCAATATGTTATTTTTTAAATGGTTCCCCCAATAAATCAATGTCGATTAGAAAAAATTTGCGCCGTGCATAATTAGGGAGAAAGATATTTACCCGGTCGGTATTTTTAATTGAAAAATTCGCTAAGATATTCCAGTTATTGTTATTAGGTATTTGTTGTTTGGTTGCATGGCACCTGTAACAAATAAATTGTTGAAAATTAAATGATAGCAAATTTGAGAAGAAAAAAAAATGAATAAAGACAATTACATCTTTTAATGCCGTTAAGTTTTGTCATGTTTGTGATAAATAAAATGTAACTAATAAAATGTGAATTACTATTATAGAATAGAATTAAACTCCTTTAATGTCTGAAAAGATATAATTTTGGTTTTCCTGTTCTAAATAAATGTGTGAATGCTTTATTACTTTCAAAGAAAGATAACACACAAAGATAAAGTTTACTTTCAAAGAACGATAACACACAAAGATAAAGTTTACTTTCAAAGAAAGATAACATGGCACTTTTCGCATGTGCAGCTCAGTTAAAATGGAAAAAGTCAAGAATTTCAATGATTGATATCTCCGTGATTTTTTGCACCAAAATGTCAATTTCCTTCGTCTTAATTAAGCGCGGAGTAAATGTTACCAATTGATATATTTTTTTATTAGAGGGCCATATAAAAAGTTGAATTTAGTATTTTTATGAAATTATCGGTTCCCGCGGGGTTTTAACTATCATAGCTAATTTCCTCAATATGTTGATTATTTTTCATATTTTACTTTACTTCTGCGCCAATCGTCGACTTTATACTCGTTTCGGACTATTTGTATAACACCCGGTATAACTACAAGTAATAAAAATACACCAGAGCTGGATTATAAGAAGATGCTGTTCATAACAAGATTGTTATAAAATGCGTTTATTATATCCATTATACTGGTTAAAGCCACGAAATGATAAATCTAGATGTATCAAATGCAAAACAAAGATTTATGCATATAAAATAACACACAATTCTCTACTTACCTGAATTTCTTGAATAATATCAGTTAATTATAGAATACCAATGCCAAGCATAATTTCTCTATAACATATACAACACATATTTTAAGAAACATTTTATTTTTACTTTCCCTGCAATACATGGTAATGTATAGGGAAAGTATTGGAATCATGCCGAAAATCGCAACTCGAGTTTTCGACAGATCTACACGTTTCGAGACCTCTAGAATACGAAAAATCTATTTTTAGCGTGACATCTGTGTGTGTGTCTGTCTGTGCAGATTTTGTATCCAGTCTAACTCAAAAACTAATGGACCGAATTTCATAAAATTTGGTAGGTAAGTCACTTGTGGACGAATCTGGTGCTGATTAGGTTTGGGTACGATTCGGGATAAAAGAACCCTCCTATTTTTGCGAAATGGCCCGCAAAAGCTTGTATCCACTTTAGCTGAAAAACTAATGGACCAAATTTCATAAAATTCGGTAGATAAGTTACTTGTGGGACACCCTGGTGCTGATTAGATTTTGGTACGATTCGGAAAAAAATAACCTGCCTTTTTGAGCAAAATGGCCCTCAAAAATCGCAAAAATCTAAAATAAAGAACTACGTATGCTCAAATATATCCATTAAATGCTTGTTTAATACGTAATTTTTAACGAAGAAAAGAATAAGATCAACCCCATTACACCAAGACTAGCCGTTCTCGAGATATTTTAGTTTTTTCGTATTTTCTCTATGTCATCTTTGAAAACAAGTCCAGTTTTCAAATAAGAACGAAAATTGAATTAAAAGTGAATTAAATTTAATTAAAATAAAGAGAACGTGAATATAAGTCTGCAGGGAAAGTCATGTGCTGCCCACATCAGATTTTTTACATTGTTTCTCTATATTGTTACAAATACATCCTCTGGAATCGTGTGTGTGCACGCAGGATACAAAAATGAGTCCAAATATCTGGATAACTAATCAAACAGCACTTAAATGCTCCACTAATTTCACAAAATAACTGATATTATTCTCAAAATATAGACGAAAGTAATTTCACAAAACAGCCGCTGAGCCAACGGCCGTACCGTGCTGAAAACACCGGTTCTCGTTAGATCACCGAAGTCAGGCAGCATCGGGCGCGGTTAGTACTTGGGTGGGTGACCACCTGGGAACACCGCGTGCTGTTGGCACATTTCGGGCGCGGTAGCCTGGTGGTTTGCGCGCTGGATTTGCACGCTGCCACAACTGCCGCGTGTTCATGCGGAGTACGATCACGTTAAACATGTGGGTCCGTAAGTCCTTCCGAGAAGTTGGTGGTAGGGGAAGGAGGGTACAGTCCCTATGGATGCCTTCCCCACTGGGTTCCGGTCTACATTGGGTGGCACTTCCCGGCCGTCCAAACAGTTACCTTACACCTTTCTGCTAGGTCGGTCGGTCTGGGTCTCAACAACAACAAAACAGCCGCTGCTAATCTCAAAACATGGACAAAAATCGCAGTTCAATGCAGCTTGTATTACGGCAACTGAACTTCGACTGAGTGATGATTTATTTCTTTTATAGATCTCCATAGAAAGTTCTGAAAATCTCTCCTATCACGTAAAATAATCGCTATTTCGAGGTACTTCCAGGAAGTTGCCAAATGTCGGTTAATGGGCGATAAATCGTAAATCTGGCAACCCGTCTTCGGACTCGGAGTTCTAACAACCCTACGTTCACGTCATAGGAAATCAGATATTTTCTCCGTATGGCCTTCGAAAGTGAAGAAAGACTTCAGTGGTGGAACACATTCGTAACAATATTAAATTAAAAAAAGTCTGATGTGGGCAGCCCATGACTTTCTCTGCAGACTTACATCCACGTTCTTTTTATTTTAATTAAATTTAATTCACTTTTAATTCAATTTTCGTTCTCATTTGGTTGGACTTATTTTTAAAGATGGCGTAGAGAAAATACGAAAAACTAAAATATCTCCAGAACGGCGAGTCCTAGTGTAATGGGGTTGGTCTTATTCTTTTCATCGTTAAAAATTATGTATAAAACAAGCATTTAATGGATATATTTGAGAATATGTAGTTTTTTATTTTAGATTTTGACAATTTTTGAGGGCCATTTTGCAAAAAAAAGCAGGTTATTTTTTTCCGAATCGTACTAAAATCTAATCAGCACTAGGGTGGCCCACAAGTGACTTATCTACCGAATTTTGTGAAATTCGGTCCATTAGTTTTTCAGCTAGGGTGGATACAGGCTTTCGCGGCCCATTTCGCAAAAAAAGGCGGGTTCTTTTATCCCGAATTGTACCCAAAACTATTCAGCACCAGATTCGCCCACAAGTGATTTACCTACCAAATTTTATGAAATTCGGTCCATTAGTTTTTGAGTTAGAGTAGATACATACATTGCACAGACAGACACACACACAGACGTCACGCTAAAAATAGTTTTTTCGTATTCTAGAGGTCTCGAAACGCGTAGATCCGTCGAAAACTCGAGTTGCGATTTTCGGCATGATTCCAATACTTTCCCAATACATTACCATGTATTGCAGGGAAAGTAAAAAAATAAATAAAGTAATAAATAGCATTTTTGACACTGCATGACGAACAAACGACAAAACGTACAACTCTTAAATTTTACATAATAAATCCGTAGATGTGCAAGATGGGCATAGGATTTTGATTTAGGTCTTAGTTGATTAAATATTAATTACTGATATTACTTTCCTTATATACATAATGTATAAGGAAAGTATTGTGACGGGGTCGAAAATTCGAAATCGAGTTTTCGACGGGAGAGCACGTTTCAAGCATCCCTGATCACGAATCAAACATTTTTGAAGTGATGTCTGTGTGTGTGTGTGTGTGTGTGTGTGTGAAAGTATGTGTGTGTGTGTCAGTGAGTCTGTGGAGACGATAACTGACGAACGAATGGACCGATTCGAACCAAATTTGGTACAAAAATCACAATCTGTAAACACTGGAAGCCTATTGTTTTTATACGTAATCGAATGTTCAGAACCCCCTAAATTTTCGAATAAAATTTTGAAAAAATTGTCAAAAAATCAAAACCACTAATGAAGTTACGCAAATAGATGTTTCTTATGTAATTTTTCATTAGAAAACGATTGACATAAATTTTAGAACGCTAAAATGAACCGTTCTCGAGATATTGCACATTTTTCAAAAAAATTATTAAAAAGTCATATAAAATGAAAAAAAAATATTTCCTATTGAGAAACATGTTCACTTTTCATATGTAATACCATGCGATAAATTGAGTGACATCATTCTCGTGGATCTAATTCGTTCCATTCATGAAAAAAGATACTTTGAGTAATACTTTTGTATTTGAACGCCAATAGTAATTTATCTGCTGTAAGAACAACTTATTTCTTCGTCCATAACGCTTGGCGAGATTTTGGCGACAAATTTGGTGGAATGTCGCCAACTTGGCGACTTTTTGAAATGTTGCCAAATTAACGAAAATCTCGCCAAATGGATAAAAATGAAGCTAAATCAATGAAAATGACGACTAATTGTCGAAAATTCAATATCTTGGAAAGAATATTAGTATCTACTATAAGAAAAACCTATTTTTTTACTGTAAAAGTAGTAAATTCATTACATTATATAAGGAAAGTCATGTGTTGCCCACATCAGATTTTTTTATGTTGCGAGTATGGGCATGATTTAATGGATTGATCCCTTTTCCAACTACTCTGAGATAGATTGCTGGCAGAAACGTCACAAAGATGGCCAAGGACAACGTTGCCTTATTGTTGATACTTAACAACAGGGCGTTTTCCAACTACTATTGTCATGAACATTTACGATTAAATGTAATGATTGCTGAACAATTATATGTCTTATTGTTGATTCTTATGAACAATTAAACAATATAATTACGAAAACTTATATTTTAGGATCATGATTGTTAAAAATTTTAACCCATAATTGTCTGCTTAATTAACATCATTTAATTTGTTTAACTTTTTAAATTCTCCGCTAGGAGCTTTGCAAGATTTTCTTTTATTCAATCGGTCACTTTACTGTACTTAGATCTAACGCGTACACTCATGGACTCGCACTCATGAACTCGCACTCATGAACTCGCGTACACTCTCTTTACAAAGTTATTAGGGTGTTTAATAACTTTCCTATAAGAACCCTGTATATACCGTTTGTATATCAATAAATAGCAAAATAGAAAATACATATCAATTTTAGAGCTTGCGCTAGCACTCAAATTATTTTTACTTTCTTATACTATTTAATATAGAATAAAGTATTATTTTCACGAAAATTTTCGCATTTGAGATTTTGATGTCAATATATGTTTTAAGACCCTTTGGACACATTTTGACTACTTTTTGGAGTGATGTCCGTCTGTCTGTGGTCGATTTCTTGTGTGCACGATATTGGCTACAAATATTAATGAATTTTTACGAAACTTTATATCCGGCTTTGTTATCAAAAATCTAGAACTAGATTTTCGAAAACTTCGAAATATTATATTTTTTTAACATGGCAGCATATAGGATAAGATTTGACATAATCATGCAAAAAGTGGTTTATTTATAATAGCTCAATGATCATGAGACTTAATAGTTTAAATCATAGTTGTATAAAATAGTCGCGATACAAATATTTTTCGGTTGTGACGTCATTACCTCCCCTTGAGGGGCAAGTTACATACCCCCGGGAGGATACATTGTCCAGTGTGGTATATCAATCGAAAGAAAAAATTTTCTTGCAAAATTTGAAGGAAAAAAAAAATGAATTCTAGTATGAGAAAGTCAAGTTGAACCACACTCAAGTTCATTTTTTTTTAAATCTTCCTTAAATTAAAAAAAAAAAATTAATTTTTTTACATGTTGTCAAATTTTTCATTTTTCGAATAATTGCCTATTGTATTTCTTGTTTTTGTTCAAGTTCATTTATGACTGAAAAATTTAATTCTAGTTTATAAATAGCACCTTTCCGTATCAGAACGAAGCTTGTCTACCGTTATTTTTTTTCTCCTCTCATGCAAACTGGAATTACGATCCCCCTCCCCTTCATCTTTTAATGTTTATGTTATTCCCTCCAAATCTTAGTTTAAACAAATGTGACTGAGATTGATGGCAGAGAAAGCTAATATTTATCAAGTGTGGTAATTAATTACGTTATATGCAACATGAGGAAAACTATAAACACTAAGCCTGGAAATGGAAACGATTATCGGTTGCTATAGTTACACTTCTTCCATCGTTTTCGAAACAACCTCGTCGATTTAAATAGTCGACATTTTTAAATGCAATGTAGAAGAGTTGTCATTAAATGTGCACTAAAATATTTTTTATTAAAATGTGTAATGTTCGTGAATTTAAAGACATACACACGTAGATATACAAATATACACGTATGTACGTACGTACATACATACATACATACATACGAAGACGAATAACTTTCCGGAAGTGTTAGAAATGTATTCAGGCGGTCTTTAAAATCAGCTGACTTTCTATCAAAATTTCGAATTCGAAAATTTTCAGAAAAATAATATTTCATACAATAGTATCAGGAAGTAAAAATATTGAATAAAAATTAAGGAAAATAAAATTTTGCAGACATTTCAAACGATCGCGACATCCATAAAATACTGTCTGTTGATCGTAGTAGACAATACTAGCTGTGATGCCCGCAGCTAGTAGTTACTTTTTACAGTTGTTATTCATTTAGAGGTAACTTTTTTCAACAGGAACTTTTTTATTGATTACGTACGATGCATGCAATAACGATAACCCCACTCTATGCAATAACTATAACTCCACCCCATGCAATATGTTCATGCAATCCACTTAGTGGGTTCACAAAAAAACAGTTTTTATTTTTAAATAAAACATAATTAGAATAAATTCCTAAATTGGATAATTTTTATCTAAGTTGCATACAGTGTTTACACATGCCAAGTGTTCAACTATAAAATTCATAAAATTAGAATTTTGTATTTTTAATCCCGAGTTTATATAAAATATAGCAAAAAATAAGCTTTTGGTGAGATTTTTTTTAAGGAAGGGGGGAGCACATGTCAATATAGTACCTGTGATTAAAAAAATCGTTACTTTATACGTTGAGAATTCCGAGTTTTAGTAGTGATCGTTACTTTATACGTTGAGAATTCGAGTTTTAATAGTGATCTTTACTTTATACGTTGAGAATTCGAGTTTTAGTAGTGATCGTTACTTTATAAGTTGAGAATTCGAGTTTTAGTAGAGTAGACAGACAAACATACATAGTAGCATGGCCGGACGCACTTTAATAGTGTAGATATTGTGTTCAATTTACAACTATACCAAACTTTCAAAACCTTCGTAATATCCGTACTCGTATTAAACATGTTCGACAGTAATTATTTCTGGAAACAGTTCAGAGAGAAAACTAGTTTAGATTAGAGACATAATCTTAAAGGGTAAACAATTTAATAACACATTTCATCTAGAGACCACCTTTATTAAACTTCCTTCGGCAGATGAAAAGCAATTTTGAAGATAGAAACAATAAATCCGGGTCTTTAATGCCGGATTGAATTTGGAACTTTTGCGAGCAAGTACAAAAAAGTGAAAGGAAAGGTAAAGATTCTTATTCTTAAACTAAAAGATTTAATTCTTTCGTGAAAAGAAATCGAGATTTTCTAAATTCGTGCTTAAATAGCAATCATAAAAAAATAAGCGTTTTTCTTAGCTAAGAAAAAATGAAAAGCTTGGTGTTTTTCAATAAAGGTGATTCGCTTTGTCAAGAAAGGAGAATGATAATTTAAAAACGATTTCACAGAAGAATTATAATTTTTGTTGTGCTGGAAAAACAAAAAATGGAAGAATATTGGTTGAATATTGGAAGTTGATAGTCTATTAAAAATACATTAAACAATAAATACATTTACATAAAGTTATCTCACACGTTGAATTTCATCACTTGATTCATCATACGTTGAATTTCATCACTTGATTCATCAAACGTTGAATTTCATCACTTGATTCATCACACGTTGAATTTCATTACTTGATTCATCACAGTTTAAATTTCATCACTTAATTCATCACACGTTGAATTTCATTACTTGATTCATCACACATTGAATTTAATCACTTGATTCATCACACATTGAATCCAATCACTTGATTCATCAGATGTTGAATTGCAGCTAAACAATTATTTTGCTTGCGACGTCATTAGTCCCCCACCTTTAAGAGTAATTTACGGGATATATATTGTCAAATATGGCAGCAATCGAAATATTTTAAAGTGAAGGGTAACACGCTATAGTTGTAATCATTTGGATTTACGATGTCAATTTTTCAATTTTTTTTTACTTTCCCTGCAATACATGGTAATGTATAGGGAAAGTATTGGAATCATGCCGAAAATCGCAACTAGAGTTTTTGACGGATCTACACGTTTTGAGACCTCTAGAATACGAAAAAACTATTTTTAGCGTGACGTCTGTGTGTGTGTGTCTGTCTGTGCAATGTATGTATCTACTCTAACTCAAAAACTAATGGACCGAATTTCATAAAATTTGGTACGTAAGTCACTTGGATGTGACCCTGGTGCTGATTAGTTTTTGGTACGATTCGTAAAAACAGAACCCGCCATTTTTTTGCGAAATGGCCCTTAAAAATTTCATTTATCCGCTTTAGTTTAAATACTAATTTACCAAATTTTGTGAAATTTGGTAGATAAGTTACTTGTTGGATACTCTGGTGCTGATTAGAATTTGGTACGATTCGAAAAAGAAGAACCCACCTTTTTTTACGAAATGGCCCGCAAAAATTTCATGTATCCACCCTAGCTAAAATACTAATTGACCCAATTTCACAATATTTGGTAGATAAGTTACTTGTGGGACACTCTGATGTTGATTCGATTTTGGTACGATTCGGAAAATAACAACCTGCCTTTTTTTACGAAATGGTTCGCAAAAATCGCAAAAATCTAAAAAAAAAAAAAAAAATGACTACGTGTGCTGAAATGTATCCATTAAATTCTTGTTTTATACGCAATTCTTGACGAGGAAAAGAATATAACACACTCCATTATACTTTAGGACTAATCGTTCTCAAGATATTTGAGATTTCTTGCATTTTTGTTACGCTGCTATCGGGAAAATGTCCAATTACCAAACAAAAACAAAAATTGAATTAAAAATTCAAATTTAGTGTTATGTTGTGCAATTAAACTCAATCTAATAAATTATTAAAGAAATAAAGAAAATATGAATTGAAAGTCTGCAGGGAAAGTAATGTGCTGCGCACATCCGATTTTTTCTTGTTAAATTAAAAAAAAAACATGAATTCTGGTATAAGAAAGTCGAGTTAAGTTACACTCCATTTAATTTAAATGGCGCTGCATATTTGTAATTTTTATAATCAATCTCAATTCGTAAAACTAATACAAAAAACATCCCCCAACTGAACAACCACCAAGACACACAATTTCAAGTCATAGAAATATCCACTTCCGAAACTTTTAGAAACAGTTTGGACACGAGAGTAGTTTCAGATAAGAAATATAATCTCCGGCGGTACGAGGTTTAATAACACATTTTATCTAAAAAGAATAATTTTAAAATACATGGGACTTCCTATACGGCAGACGAAAAGCAAAAGCAATTTTGAAGACAGAAACAATAAAACTGGATTTTTAATGCCGGATTAAATTTGGAACTTTTTTTTTACGAGCAAAGAAAAATAATGGAACTAAAGAAAAATGGAGTTGCAGGTGAAGGGTACTTAAGAATTATTTATCTTTCGAAAAGAAATAGACATCTACTAAATTTGTATTTGAAAAGCAATCATATTAAAATAAACGTTTTTCGTCCTTTAGAAGAAATCGAAATGACAGTATTTTATATAGAATTTTAAATAAAAGGGATTCATTAAATGCTAAGGAATGAGAAAATAATATCAGAAGAGGAATATGAAACAAATGTGTAAATTTCGTTTTGTACCGAAATATTTAAGCGATAAAAATGTTTTCGTACTAGAAGGGTAAGCTCGTTATAAGAGGGTTGAAGACCCAGACCGTCCGACTCGTCCAGAGGACTAAGAGCAACTATTTGGACGGCCGGCGTTATAAGAGAGTGTAAAGTTGCAAAATATTTCCTCGCATTTGCCCACTTTCAAAAATTTTACTCCTAATATCCACAGGCACAGCTCGCCCATTCAATAGTACTATTTTTTGTATCATTCCTACTATTTCTTCTTTCAATATTACTTCCTATTCCTCCCATCTTTCTTACTATTTCTTCCTTCGCAACGCTCACCTAGGCCTTCTAACAAAACGTAGCTTCCCCACGAACAGTGAAACTCATTATTTTGAATAAAAGATATCAAATTAATAATTTCTTCAAAGCGACAAGGACTATCAAATAAATTAAATTTAATTAATAATGTAGATTTTTTGAGTTATTGAATTTTTTTAACAATTTAGCAGCATTTATTTCGATTTGACAATCTGAGAACATTTTCCAAGTCTCCAGATTTACAGCCAAGACCACTAAATTTGTCGTCAAATGTGACAGACGGACAGACAGACCCTATTGAAACATGATTGATATATATAATAAATCAATGTTAATTATATTTTTATTTTAAATTTTATCATTTTGGCGTTATTTTTCTTAATTTAGCGTTGTTTCAATCAATTAAGCGACATTTTTAAAAAGTCGCCGAATTTGTCGCTACTTTTCTCACGAAGCGTTTTGGACAGAGAAGCAGGTGGACCTGGGTCATTTGAGTATTCACTGTATTTTCCGCAACAGATGGGAATTATACACTTTGCATCTTAAAAAGTTAAATTTATACTTTTTATCGTTTGCAAAATCGACGGTAACTGCAAGTTCAATAATGCTCATCCAACTAATTCTCTATAAACTCAGCTAAATTGTATCTGATTCGCAAACTTGAGTATGATTCTCGGTCTTCTAAAGACTCAAATTTTCCCATCCTTTAATCACAAGGCACGTGTTTTATACCTCCCTGAGGTATCCGCTTAGTGTATGAATCCCATGGAAATATGAAAAACTCAATAGTTCCAGAGCCTATATAAAAGTACCCAACTGAGAAAACTAACTGTTACAGAATTATCTTTTTGCAATTCTTTTACAACTTTTGTAAAAAAAAAAAAATTAAGAGTCAGAACTTGTTTCATAAATGTAATCCCCGGGGATGTACAATTTAATAACACGTTTTATCTAAAATAGTTTCAAACCCATGAACTACCTTTCGGCAGACGAAAAGCAAAAGCAATTTCGAAGACGGAAACGATAAAATGGATCTTTAATGCCGGAATAAATTTGGAATTTTCATGAAGAAAACTATCGGAACGAAAAAAATTGAGTAAATGGGGTGAAGATTTTTATTCTTAAGTAATTATTATTGTTTATATATATAATAGGCAATGCTAAATTCGCGTATTGGAAAAGCAACTCCCAAAATATATATAATTTCATTCTTGAAAAGAAATGATAAAGAATGGGATATGTTTTTATTTACTCTTTAACTGCCATAATAAAGCAAACTTATTGTAGTGATCGTCAGATTAAGAGTTTTATGGAAACAGTTTCAACTATGGTAATGGTGTTTTTGGAAAAACTCAAAATTTAACTTTATTGCTCGTGCCCTACGGAGTAAAAGTAGCATGTACATAGCATGTTTCTTACAAATTCATTTGTTAGAATAAAGAATTTCGAAATTTTTTAAACATAAATTCATAAAGATATTAAGTAAAAGTATTCACTCACTTACCTCACCCTGCATATTAAGCTTAAATTCCGAGACTTTTTGGGGAAAAATTCGGTGATTTAAAGAATAAATAAAATTAAGGACAAAACGTCTTTAAACGAAAAGTCATTTATTAAAACATCTTAAAAGACGTACAAAATATTTTAAAACCGGAAGAGCGCTTTCGAGCGTTAATACGCCCTTCATCAGTGGCTACATGAATGGTAAAACATGGAATGTTCATATAGAGACCAAATATACAGCAAGTTTGCATAAAAATATAAAATTGATAAATGAACATACTATTAATTAATACAAAATAATTCAAGAAATATATACGGAAAATATAAAAAAATTACTTTAAACGGTTTCAAATTGTAAGAATATTACAAGAAAAGTACTATCAATACATTATTTAGTTACAAGAAGGCATAACTTCAGAAGAACCGTTAAGCGTAATTTTCATGAGAATGACGTCATAAATAACTATTGAGAGATTTGAATTGCATAGAGTCGAGAATAAGTCGCCAAGCATAACTTAAAATTTGAACGGGATCAAAATTACAAATCGAATCACGGTAAATATAAATAAAAGGGATTCATAAAGGAGAATATTACGTGGATTATTACAACGAACTAAAAGGAAAGTTTTTTTCAAAAATGGGCAGGAATTTATCATTAACCACATATTGAGCTAAAGCCGTAGAAAGTTTACCACATTTGACATCGCGAGCGTGTTCCGCTAAACGGATGCTAATAGTACGTTTTGTACTATCAACGTTGTGTTGTGACTTATCCCCCGTGGTCCTAGCACCACGTCCACTAGACCCCTGGTCCCAACTACCAATGTCAAATATTTAGTCAACATCAAGAGATAACAGGGGAACTACATACACTCCAGCAAAGCTTTTAAAGTCATCAATATCCCCAAGTTTATCAGAACGAATACGATTAAATAAAGTGGTGATATTAGAGTGAGCAGGTTTGAAACCAAATGCATGACAGAATTGAATAAAAGGACGGAAAATCTTAGGATGGTAAGGAACACTAGATTTATGAGCTAAACGATCTTCAATAGCAACAAGTTTAGTATCAAACTGAGTAAATTTAAGGCGAACATGGGCGAAAATCTTATAAATAAACTCAAAAGAATAAGCAGCCTCATGGCCAAGATTAAAAATAAAATAATTTCATCAGTCAAAGAAGGGATAGAAGAGCAAACATTAAATGCGCGATTAAAATAAGCGTTAAAAGAGGCTTTTTTAGAGGATACAGGATGAAAAGAATGAGCGGGGATACAGGAGTTAGTAAAAGTAGATTTACGAAAAACAGAAGTATGAAAACCAAAATCTGAACGGGTGACCAGAACATCAAGGAAAGGCAAAGAACAATTGGATTCATGCCCAACAGTAAAATTAATCGAAGGGTAAACATCATTAACTTTATTCAAAAGGTGAAGGAGATCATTTAAATCACGATCCCAAATAATAAAAACATCATCCACGTAACGGCACCAAAGAATAGGTTTAATCGTTAAAAAAGGCAAAACCTCATTTCTCGAGCTCCTGCAAAACGGCCTCGGCCAAAATACCAGATAAAGGGCTACTCATAGAGGCGTTAGAAATTTGCAAGTAAATAGCGTCACGGAAAGCAAAGTAATTTGTCTCCGCAACAATATTCAAAGTAGAAGTGATTGCGTCGATAGTGGGGGTTTTAAATTTGTGATTAAAATTTGTGGTTTTAAAATACTTAGCACGTCTTTTAAGATGTTTTAATAAATGACTTTTCGTTTAAAGACGTTTTGTCCTTAATTTTATTTGTTGAATTCAGACGTGATACCAATTTTTGATTAAAGAATAAATTTAGGGATTTCAGGGACTCTTAGAGTAAATATAGGATTTGCATGGAAAATTTGGGAATTTTTGGTAAATACTTTCATTAAGCAGATTTTAGGATGGCTTCTGAAATTAGTTTTTGCTTTGGAACAGTCTGTGATATTTAGAGGAGCTGGGGTTAATTACTATTCCGTCAATTATTTTATGTCGCAATATAAATATCGGGGATGTTTTAAAAGCACGAAAAGTATATATTTTTAAAAAATTCACTAAATTTCGTTTATTAATTGTATGGATTCCGTTCAAAGTTTGTTTAAAGAGAATTTTCCGATTTTTCCGATGGCGTTAGGATGGAAACTTTGTGACAATATTTTCGGTCGTTAAGGAACCAATATGTGTGAATATATTGTCTGAAATCGTTGTAATTCGGCTAAAACATAAAATAATTCAAGACTTTATTCGAAATAAAATAATAATAACGCTGAAGTGCACCTATTCGGGTCCTGAGGCACACGTTTTCAAGGCCATGCGACAAATTTCAAGGCCATGCGACGATTAGATTTCCCGCTACAGACCGTATACATGCACACAGAAAGACACACAGACATTTTCCTTTATTATGTAAGATAACAAGTATATATCTAGGATCAATATGTAAGTAAATAAAGCCTTTAAAAAAAAAGCCCCTTTAAAATATGTAATTAAATAAAGCCCTTCTAAAAAAAAGCCCTTTTAAAGCCCTGTTTTAAATTTATTCCCTTCCCAAGCATCTTATATGCTAATACAAAGGTGCCGATGTAATCGGTTATCAGCGTAGCGGACTTGTTGCCACCTTGAAAAAATATTTTCTTCAATTAATTTTTACAAAAATCTTTGAAGAATAATTTGAGAAAGCTCATGACAAATGCAATTTATTCTGATGCTACTTGAAACAAGTCAACCGAAGCAAAATGGAATACGGATGCATTAGAAAATCTGGCGAAGCCTTTCGGATATTACCGATTCTAAAACATTAAACAAACATAAGAACAATCGTCCTTCGAATCCTTCAACAAGCACTTCAGTACCTCACCTGTTGCTTTCGAATCCGATATTTCCGATCGCAGCTGCTTTCCCTGACTAGCCGCATCTGTTCGAATCTCACAACTTCGATGCTCGACAGTCGAGAGGTGGAAAGATCCTACTTGACCCCAGATGGAGATAAATTTGAGTTCTAACCCCGGAGATAAATTGGCCGGGGGGAAGGGGGAAGGGTATCATACGAAGTATTGTTTCATTTATGGTCGAATCTTCCTCAATTGAGTCAAGAAGAAATACACGTTTTCAAAGATGAATGGACAGAGAAAAAAAAAATATATATATTTTATTACTTTTTTCATGACATTATCAGGGTGTTTCACAAAGAGGGTGCGAAAAGAATACGGAATCAATGGTTAGTCGTAAGTAAAAGGAAAACAATCCGATATGGACAGCACATCACTTTCTCTATATAATGCAAAAACTTTATTTCTTTCAATACGAAATAATGATGGACAAGATCCACGCCCTAACGATGAAATATTGTTTTCAACGTTGAAAAGTACACTACGCTTTTCTGGATGACAACAAAATTATTTTGACGTACCAAATTAACATGTTTCTTTCAAATATAACTTGACAATTAGAAATATTATTAGTATCTGCTAAGCAATTTTTCCCATTATGTTAAAATATGTTAATTATAATTTCATCAGTTTGGCGACATTTTCGTCAATTTGAAACTGTATTAAAAAGTCCCTAAGTTGGCGATATTACGTCAATTTAGACCCCGAGGTCGCCAAAATTTTCGCCAAATGTTACATATTTGATGATACCTGTTCACTTTTCTGCATATTTTTTCTACATTTATTTAAAAAACATGCAATATCTCAAGAACGGTTCAAACTAGCGTTCACACTATACCTTTCCTATACACACTATACAGTCACAATACCTTTCCTATACATTATACTATGCATGTAGGGGAAGTACAAAAATTAAACTTGTTCAAATTTTTACTCTGTCTACAATACATACATATGTAAAGGGAAAATAATAGCATTCTGATGGTTTTACATGTTTTGAGCATCCGCGAATACGAACTAACCACTTTTTCATTGATGTTTGTGTTTTTGTGTGACTGTGAGTCTGTGGCCACAATATCTCTCGAATAAATTAAATGAATCGAATAAAATTTGGTACGTTTATTTTAATCAATTAACGTTAGAGATTTTTTTTATTTTCGGATGTTCAGTCCAGGAAAGGTCGTCAAGTTTTCGAAAATCGAAAAAAAAAAATCTATAAAGACAATTAAAGATAGTAACACTTTAAAGTCATTCTGACTCAATCCAAAAACATTTATATTTAAATGTAAAAGCAAAGTTGACATTTTCTTGCTTGCGCGCCAGAAACATCAGTTTGACTTTAAATATCCCAATTAAATTTCACTTTTCTCATTAGCACCGCCATAGAGTCGCCAAAATAACATATTACCAGGGAGAACGATTCAAAAGTAACATTGTAATAATTCGCAATTAACAGAGGCCCGGGCGATTGAAAGGATAATCTATTACCATTATTTTAAAACATCAGCGTCATTTCACTTCGCTTCACGGACGAGAAAAATAGTCTGCTTAATATTCTTTTTCCTTCGACTTGGATACCTGCCAACATAGAGGAACGATTTGTTTATACATATTTTTTTTTTCATTTTATAAATTCACAGAATACCGTGTAAACATTTCATATTCAAATAATTTTTAATAAAATGTTGGCAACAGTGGAATGCGTGGGTTTTTAATTTGGTTAAGGAACAAGAAACTGGCAAAATTATATAGATTAATAAGTTGTTCATTAGCGTAATATTATAGCTAATAGCTCTACAGTTCTTTCCAGGGACTATTAATTTAAAAGCAGAATAAACGCCAAAAATAAGTATTATGAAAAATAACCTCTTTTCTTTTTCCAAATCTCTGTTTGAAAATAAGATAGGCTTACGTTAAAAAATTGTCTTTTTCCTTAATTATTACTACATTCGTTATAGATAAATTTAAAAAGCGCTACAGAATTCTTAGTAATGTTTTAAGTGATTGGAATAAATGTTCGATCAGTTTAAAACATTGTTTTATACTCTGCGAATTATTTATTTTAGATGGTTGAAATCAAGCTTAAGTGGAGTTTCGAAACTTAGAGATTTCTACTTTAGAAACTCTTTTAAATAGGCTCATTTATAAAATTATTGAGTCGATATCTCAGGACTTTTCTGAAGGATCCTATTTGCATTAGGAATTTCGTAAATGGCACTTTTCTAATATTTGGAATTTTGTGAAGGGAAATTTTTCATATTTAAAATATTGTCAAGGGAAAACTTTTCACATATGAAAATTCCCGGCCACACAACTTGTTACCACAAACCCCTGGGTTGGTCGTGTGGTCTGGGCCTTCAACATATGAAAATTTGAAAAGGAAACTTTTTCACATTTGACATTTTTTAAGGGGGGACATTCTCGCATTTGAAATTTCGGTGAGTCTTTTTACCATGTATAATTCTCGGAAGGGTTTTTCTTTTACACTTGGAATTTTGTGACGGGTCCTTTCTTTTACACTTGGAATTTTGTGACGGGTCCTTTCTCATATTTGGAATTTTATAAAAACTCCCCAAACACACACTTTTTCACATTTGGAATATTGCAAAAGTCCCTTTTTTCACATTAAAAAATTTGTGAAAGGTTATTTAGTACATTCCGATTTTTGTTAATGATTCCTTTTTACATTTGGAATTTTGTGAAGGATCCTTTTCGACATTTAGAATTTTGTGAAGGATCCTTTTTGACATTTGGAATTTTGTGAAAGGTCTTTTTTTTTACATGTGGAATTTCGGGAACGAAAATGATAAAAAGAGACTTTGATTTCTTCAGAATAATCGCTTTTAAAGCGACACGATTTTTTTCACATTAAAAAATTTGTGAAAGGTTATTACATTCAGATTTTTGTTAATGATTCCTTTCTACATTTAGAATTTTGTGAAGGCTTCTTTTATAACATTTGGAATTTTGTGAAGGATCCTTTTTGACATTTGGAATTTTGTGAAGGACCCTTTGTGACATTTGAAATTTTGTGAAAGGTCTTTTTTTTTACATGCTGAATTTCGGGAACGAAAATGATGAAAAGAGACTCTGATTTCTTCAGAATAATCGCTTTTGAAGCATTTTTAATCACACTCGCAGAACTCACCAATAAGGGGCGTTCCAAAATTTAGGATCATACTCTCATTCCAGACAGCAACATCCATGGATCAATTTCGTGTTTGTTGAATATGCTCGTCAGCATGGAAAATAGCCGATATCTGCAGTAGCAGCGAGAAACAATTATTCCCTGACGGCTTCGAAATTAATCCAAGAAGGCTTATATATGCAATTACAGAGTGATTCTGTATTTTTAATTTCATTTTCAGAAAAAATGCTATGTTTACATATAAAAATATTTTATCCCCCAGATGGCGCCGTGATAGTAAAAAAAAAAAGAAATAATAAATTCTTTACGCGAATTGGATCTCTTCCAGGATGTAATTTTTCGTACTTCATTCTTCATCAGTCGTTATCTTTTGAGGTCGTCTTCCATTGCTTTAAGGAGCATTAACAAGTTGAAATTGAGATTTTAAATAGCAGTTATTGTGAGCAGATACAAATCTGCCAGAAATTTCTCCAAAGAGGTCATAGCCTGCTGAGAATTAAATTGAGCGTCACGAGAAATATTGCAGGAAAAATCAGTTTTCACGGATTCAAACGAACGGTAAAACGACAACTAAGCTTCTTAAGAATGGTATCATTACATTATTATCCCTTTTTCTTTTTTTTTTACTGGATTTTAAAGTTAGCAGGTTTGTAAAAAAAAACTGCATAGAATAATTAATATTGTTGTTGAATTTTAAACAGTTAACTTAGCCTCAGAAGTCGAAAATCATGTTAATCCTACTTTGCTATCCATATTTTTCAAACGATACTACTACTCTGGGTGAACATTCACCCACACTTTTAATAGTTTTAATTATGGCTAATAATATTTAATAATTACTGCTTTTACACAAATAAGAAAAATGTTCTTTTTATTTAATTTTACCCTTGTTTTAACAAAATATTCTACAATTTCTTCCAATTAAAATGGAAACATCTACAACATAAACATTAAGATACTTTCGCAATTTACATCATGGACGAATTTTCTCCCACAGTAGCAAGATAAGTTTAAATAAAAAAAAAATAGAATTATATATCAAAAGAAAAAAAAATCGTAAATTAGTTCACGATCATTTTAAGAAAGAAAATTTAAAGAATAGTCTTATACTCCACAAAAAGTGCTTTCAAATTTAAAAATAAATTTAAAGAAACTGTTTGAAAATTTATTTATTTCTAAGCTGATCCCGAGATGTATCACAAACCCGACTTTGAATATGTCTTAGATAAAGAACTAAACTGTGTAACAAATTTCGTCAATTTGCAAAATCGTTTTTGGTCAGCACTTTTTTTTTTATCCATCCCAGTGTCAAATAACAGGGTTACCTTTACAAATTGTGGGTCCTCATTTACAAAATTAAATTTTTCATGTTTTGCGCATTTTGAAAAAAAAAAAAAAAATGGTTGCGGGTCTCCCTACTCGAGTGGTATCCCTTCCCCCTATAGAGCATAGGCACGAGCGTAAATAAACAGCCTGCGAGGTAGAATGCGCAGAAATGTAAGGGCAAAAGGGAATTATTTTGTACCATAGCGGGTAATGGTTAACTGACGATGATGGCAAATAAAAATTGAAACTAAACCCATTAAACATCGAAATTAATCTTTGTGCTGAAAATAAGTTATTTATAATTCTTGAGTAACAATAAAGATTTCATTTGCTAAAGTGCACTTTAAGTGATTTTAAGTGAATGTACTCAACTATTCATTTTTACCGTAGTCACTAGCTAGAGTTCTGAAGATGTATGCATTTACTAGAAAATTCTGCAGTGTATATCAGAGGGATAAGGAAAAGGTACATAACGGATTTTCTTTAAAAAAAAAAAGAAAACCTCGCTTATATATTTTATTGAAAGTGAATATTTTATTTTCCTGTAAATTAAAAACAGCTAAAGAAGATAAATTTAGACATATCCTACTAAAATTAGAGGTCGAACGATTGTAAATTTCTAAAGTAGCCGTTTTTAATACGGAAATAATGGAAATTTGCATACTGCTAAGCAAACGAGTATTTTGCTTTGGAAGCGTAAAGGCAAAATTGTCTGTGTGACGTCACATGCCCATGGCGGCCGTGACTCAATTTAAAAGAGTTTGTGCAATCCTCATTTAAGGGGACGGAGGACGTTGAATTTTTTTTTATTTATTTATTGACTTAGAAACGTGAAAATTTGTATAAATATTCCTCTTAACATTACTATATACAATACCATTAATTTTTTTTTTCGATTTTGCTATAATTTTGTATTTTTGTTTTTTAATTTAATTTTTTTTAACGAAAATTTGAAAATGCTCCTTGCGTGCCATTTGTTCACATTTTTGATTAATTTTACATTATGATCACTCAAAAACACATTATGAACAAATTTGGGTATTTATTTCTAAATCCCTTAGAAAGTTAATTTTTTAAAAATATTTTTTTTGCATTAAAACTTAATTTTCATCATTTAATTAGGTTCTTATTCACTTTTAATTACCTTAATAAAGTTCCAATTATAAAATCCATACCCAGTTTCATTAAAAAGCATGAGAGGTGTCTTCTTGCCAAATTTCATGCATCTCAGACAAAAATTAAGACGCATGGAGCATTTTAAAAATGTAAAACTTTTGAAAATTCCGTTTCGAAAAAAAGGCATTCAATCTTTTGCTTACGGATGGGACAGCGTCCATCCCAAACGAAGAACCCCCCCCCCCCCAAAAAAAAAGACAGGTATTTGACATACCCTCCCCCTCCCCCTTTGCAGGCATTGGCGTCCATGGAAATCGCTGACAGAAACATTGCAGCTGCTGCATCAGGTGCAATGTTTATGTCAGCGATTTCCATGGAAGCCAATACCTGCAAAGGGTGTCGAACTGTTTGGGATAGGGTATATCAAATACCTGTCTTTTTGGGAGGTTCTTCGTTTGGGATGGACGCTGTCCCATCCGTAAGTAAATGTTAAATGTGTAAAATAATGTTATATATTAAAACTGCTTTTAGTCGATTTTTGCTCATTTCAACGTCCACCGTCCCCCTTAAATCATTAAATTGTTCACGAAAAAACCCACTCAATTCCAACCTATCACATGCGTGCAGGGGTAAAATAAGCCACTTGTATACTAATCTATGATACGCTGTAATTTACAACTGTCTTTCAAAATGTTTTTCTCATATAAAATATAAATCATCTGTGAAATAATGAATAACTTAATAGGTATTAAAACAATACAGCGATCTTGTCTTAACAAGGTCGCAGCATTATGATAAAGGGTCTAAATATACATCACGGCAAACAATAGAAGCATTTTATTTACTGCGACATATTTTATATATTAGAATGAATAAAACAGCAAAGAAACATGCTAGAATATTACTTAATTAGAATACAGTTACTGTGGTGCTTAGAAAGGTGTTTGATGAATAGTTCGAGTCCTCTTAATTTCTCGACAGCGCATGACTTTGCTTAGACATTGTGGTGTATTAATTTGATACGTTTTGAAAATGTTTGTTTTCACTTTTATTTATGCTACGGTAAAATACATGTACGCAGCACATGACATTCCCTATATAATACAATGAATTTACTTCTTTCACAGTGAAGAAACGATGTATAAGATCTACCGTACAGTGTTTTTAATGTTGAATTGTACATTGGGAACTTTTCAGGATGACAACATGTAAAACTGTTTCAAAGTATTCAATTAACTTATAGATCGCGCAACTCCAAATTGGCATTAGTCAAGATTGATAGCATGTGCAATAAACAATAGTCCATATATTAAAATATTTTAACATTTAATCAATTTGGCGTCATTTTCGTTACCTTAATGCCATCAAGTTGGCGATATTTCGCTATATTAATCGCCAATTCATCAATGTATCGCCAAGCTTCACAGAAAAACGACGTCAATATCCAAAACCATTAAAGTATCTTCTCTGGTGAATGGAACGAACTTAGATCCATGAGAAAGATGTTAATAAATTTATCGCATAAGATTACATATGAAAAGTGAACATATTTCACAATAGTTAGAACTTTTTTTAACTATGGATAAATGTTTTGATAAATTTATTTGAAAAAAGTGAAATAATTTTTCTTTTTTTTTTATAAATATATATGAAAAAGTGCAATATTTCGAAAATGGTTTATACTAGCGTTCTAAAATTTGTGTCAATCGTTTTCTAATGAAAAATTGCATAAATAATTATGTACGCAATACTATAGAAGGTTCTAATTTATTTTTATGATTTCTTTTGTCAAAATTTGCTTTTCAAATTTAACTGTGAACACTCCTTCTTCTCCTTCCATTTCAGGGCTTTTCGTCAGGAGAAAACAACTAGACTTTGAATTTTCCAACTTCGCGAATTCAAACGATATTATCCTATTCTTTTAATTTGGTATTATGTTATCATTTTGAGTATCGTGTTAAATTTGTTTTTAATTGGACGAAAATTCGCAGAGATAGCAATAAATTCAGGGGTTAAAGAAACTTTTTTATGACTTGTTTTAGTATTTTAATTTGTGTCGCAAGAATGATTTTAGTTCAAAACAGGCGATTTGGAAATTGAGTACTGTAATCTGTATTATTTAAGTAGTGACGCTTATTTAGGACTCGAGCAACTCTATGTAATTTGTTCTAGTAAAAATATAAAAATAGAATGCTAAAAGCACTATTATTCTATGACTAAATATAAACTTGCTAAATCCGTACAAACTGTGACGTGCATTCGGAGCCTAATATTCGCTCCATGACGCCAGTAATAATGAAACCGGCACTTCTGCTACGTCCCCGATAACAACTGTCTGAAACTTCATTAAAAAGCCTCGTAAATTAATGGATTCATTAATGCCAGAATGGTACACGTTATTAACGAAGCATAGGAACGAGGAAATAAAAACAACCGGAATTTATTTAGCAGCCAATGGGGTATAAAGCAAATCTTTCTGTGTGCATTGGAGCAGAGCTACAAATACTGCGAGAAAACGGGTTCAACAAAGAGGAACGCAAAAATAAGTGTTCGAGGGTTAAAGTTGCTTAAAACAAAGTATCACGAAATGTATTAGCATTTGAATACATGTTATATATAGATTTAAGTAACAGTACACTTTAAAACATTTGCAAGCATGTTACTGAAAGCTTTGGGGGAATTAGCTGTCCGTAATGGGGAGTAAGGTTCCTGATAGTTATGATGAGATATATATTATATTATATATATATATATATATATATATATATATATATACATATATATATAATAAAAGTTAGAAAGTCCAATGAAAGAAAAGTGAGAAGCTGTAACTCGAAAAACCTAACTTTCTAACAAGCTTACAGAATAAAAGTATAAATCAGTAAATCTTCAATCAAATGGAAAAAAAATACAAATTTCGAATCATCAAGTTAAAGAAAATTATCAAAAATCAATGGTATGGAATCGATAAAAGAAAAATAGATGAAATCCAAACATTAATGCTATACACGTGGACATGGTCTAGGCCTAAATCATGGATTTGTTCACTTCTTCAAAACTCTTCCTCAGGTCCAAGTGTTTTGTCGAAGCAAACACAAAAAATGTATGTTTCTGAAGAAATAGATAGATTATATATATAAACTATTTCTACTTGGACAACATACATAAAGAAGAAAAAATAAAAGGAAACAAGAATACCTGGAATATAGCACAACAAATGCACGGGGGCGCGGTAGCCCATTGGTTAGCGCGCTGGAGTTGCATTCGGTAGGCCCGGGTTCGATTCCAGCCACTGCCAAAACTGCCGCCGTGTTCATGCGGAGTACGATCACGTTAAACATGTGGGTCCGAAAGTCCTTCCGAGAGGTTGGTGGTAGGGGAAGGAGGGTACGGTCCCTGTGGATGCCTCCCCCACTGGGTTCCGGTCTAAATTGGGTGGCACTTCCCGACCGTCCAAACAGTTACCTTACACCTTTCTGGTAGGTCGGACGGTCTGGGTTTCAACAACAACAACAACAACAACAAATGCACGAACCTGTCGAATCCGGGAACCCAGAATGAAGAGACCAGTGTTGCGATTCTCAAAGGAAAAAGATATAATCTATTGTTGCCATTCTTAAGAAATACACATATAATTAGAAAATTCAATGATAGAATAGAGAGAAGTTGCAACTCAATATATATATATATATATATACACACATACAAAAACAACGCTTTGGCAGACGATAATTAGTTGAATATTTCAGACATGAAGCTGGGATTTTCATAAACGCCTGTAATTGCGGCTTTTCTGATAGTTTGCCGAAATTATCAACAAAGTAGCTAAAAGCATGAGCAAAGGTCGCAGAATGTCTTACAGTGAGGCACAAGGAAGCTTCTGCAGGTGGAAGAGAGGTTTCCATTCTTTTTAGTATTCTTTTTAGAGGAAATTCTTTTATTCTTTTTAGAGGAAAATTGCAGTATGTCAAACAACGCTTTCAGACAATTCAAGCTTATTTTACTTTCCCTACAATACATGGTAAGGTATAGGGTAAGTACTGCAATCGTGTCGGAAATCGCACCTCGAGTTTTCGACGGATCTACACATTTCGAGCATTTTTTAACTCGAAAAAACTATTTTCAGAGTGACATGTGTGTGTGTGTGTGTGTGTGTCTGTATGTCTGTGAAATGCTTGCATCCCTTCTAGTTGAAAAACTAATTGTCCAAATTTCACAAAATTTGTTAGATAAGTCTCTTGGTGCTCATTAAAAAAAAAAAAATAAATAAATAAATAAACAAATTTTTCCCCGAAATGGCCAGAAAAAATGTCAAAATCTAAAAATGACTATGTATACTCAAATGTATCAATTAGATGATTGTTTTCTATGTATTTTTTTATGACGAAAAGAATAAGACTAACCTCATAACTATTGGACTCACCGTTCTCGAGATATTTTAGTTCATCTCATTTCTACCACGTCACCTTTTAAAATACGTCCAATCGCCGCAAATGAAAACGAAAACTGAATTTAAAATTTCAAATTCAGCGTCATTCCAAATAATTATCCCTGTCATTTTTGTGTAATTAAACTCAATGTAATGAATTTTGCAGGAAAGAAAGAGAAAATGAATGAGTCTGTAGGGAAAGTCATGTGCTGCCCACATCAATTTTTTTTTTAATAGTCTGATTTGAAGAATAACAAACAAACGATTTCGGTATAGTTGGAAAGTTACTCAGTTACCACAATGGAATAAAAAAACTATAAATAAATTCATTGATAAAATATAATAAAAATATCATCTGCAGTAAGTATAAATTGAAATGTTCCAAGAACGGTTGATTGTACACCAATAGAGTTAAGTGAAAAATATGGGATATTTTCTTTCGCGAAGGATGGTGCAAAAACGAATTTTGTTTGTCTAGCTATTCTCCAAGTTATATTTGAAGGAATGTTAGAACAAAAAATTCCGCGATGTATAATTATTTTTGAAAAAATTCCAAAATTTAAGATATTTCTCATTATTTATAGGTTAAGTCCAACGTGTAAGCAAAGTTTCAAGTTTCTACCTTCAGCAATTTGGGATATGTAATTTATACCTTGGTCAGTATGTCAGTCAGCCTTAGCTGCTCGATAGAGAGATACGATACTGTGTATATATACAATAGCTTTCAATACGCATTGTATCAGAGTCGACCATACAAATTTTGCGCCCTCTACAAACATTTACCCCGGTTCCCTCCATATTTTATCCCCCCCCCCCTTTGTGAATTTTTCATGTCTTCTCCTAGCCTTTTCAAGTCTTCTCTGAGCCGACTTCCAACTTCTCTTTGATGGGCGCGACAGCCCAGTGGTTAGCGCGCAGGAATTGCACTCGGACGACCAGAGTTCGATTCCCGCATCTGAGAAAACTGTCGCCGTGTTATTGCAAGTACGATCACATTAAATATGTGGGTTCGTTAGTTCTTACGAGAGGTTGGTAGAGGGGAAGGAGGGTACAATCTCTGTGGATGCCTCCCCCACTAGGTTCCGGTCTAAATTGGGTGGCATTTCCCGAACGTCCAAACAGATACCTTACACCTTCGGGTAGGTCCGATGGTCTGAGTCGAAGAACTTCTCTGTGATGAGTTGCTGGCAGAGACGTCACAAAGAAGGCCGACTTTGAATTATTGAAGCACTGAAAACGTTGAAAGTATAAAATATTTAATTCCAGGCTATATTAGCCTTGTGCGAATATAAATCGATTATTTCTCAATTATATATTATACTCGTATGTCCCACTTCACAAACGTTTTTCCGGGCAGACGATTTTACGTCCATTCTCGTCATGGAGGAAAGGAAATGTTTTGAAATCATGCTCCAAAATTTTTATTTTTCAGAGAAAATAAGATTGACTGTTATGCCTGAGACCATCCCATAAATAAAAATTTTATAGTGCAGTTTTAAAAGAAGCAAATTTTTATTGGTTTTTCTAAGCTGCAAAGTGTTCACCAGCTTGAAAAAAAAAAACTAAATATTGTTACAAAACATGACCAACGTTAGAAAATGTAAAATAAAAAAAGCGAAAAATGTCTTTATGTTGAGAATATAGAACCCTACTTATCGTTCCATTAAAAGCCATAAAATAAAAGGTTTAAAATTTCATGCGCGACGTATATAGTGGGACGTTCAAACTTCTTTTAGACCGATAAATTGAATTTTTAATTTTACGAATTCGAGCAAATAAAATCGCAGTAACGCGCAATAAACTTTGCAAAATATTTCTGCAAAATATTGTACTTAAAATGTTATCCGAAAATTCCTTTGAATAATGGAAATGTCAAGAATTAAATTGAAAGGGAATATAAAAACCTATGAATGAGTTAAAAGAAAACTTTGTGCAAAATCAATAATGAACTGGTCCACAATGTAAAATGCAGAGCAAATAAAGATAAATGAGAAAAAGAAAAGAATATATATATATATATATATATATTTTTTTTTTTTGGGGGGGGGGCGTTCAGGTCCAGTCTTGTTGCACTGAAGAAAAAACTCCAAATGATTTTCAAAACGTAAGCATGCTCATTAATCTCTATGCGCTGCATTCTAAGTTGTGAACCAGTTTATTACGAATTTAATAGAATAGTCTGAATAGTTGTACAGAAGGTTTCTCGTTTTTATGAAAGATGAGATAGTTCTGTTGAAAAAAATTTAGGATCATGCTCCTATTGCAAATAACAGCATTCACTGGCCGGTTTCTTTTATGCGCTCTCCAGCATGAAATAGCAGATACCAAATACCCAATTCTGTTTTTACGCGAACTTTTTTACACGATTTTGATTTAACACGAATTAAAAAAAAATCATTCTCTTTTTACATGAGTTGTTTCGATTTAACATGATCGACCCCAATTCTAAGAATTTTTTATTTTCATATTAAACTTCTCACAACTTCACAATTGTTCGGAATTTTTCCCGATTGTGCTCATTTGAATTCGCAATTTTTACTCGTGTGGAATTTCCCGAATGAGGGAATTCCCCATTTTATCTGCACTTTGAATTTGATGTTAAAAGTGAAAAGTAACTTTTTGATGTTTCATGTTAATAAAAATTAACATCAACTTTTGTTTTATTAATTACAACCAAAATATTTTTTGGTAGCCCTTACACAATGCCACAGAATTTATCTGTAACAAAAACGAAAGCAATCTCTTTGGATATTAAAATTCAAATTTTAGATAGTCTTGCAACAGCACAAGGTGCAAAGTTTGTAGGCATAATTTTTGTATTCATGAATTAGTTACATTTCTTTCTCTTTTCAAATAAAAATTTACTTTATATAATATATTTTTATTACGTGTGCAATCTTTATAAAATAAAATATGCAGCATGTGAAAATGATAAGATTCTAACAAGAATTTTCATATGGTTTATTGTATTGTTTTCGATAATTTTTACTTTCCCTGCAATACATGGTAATGTATAGGGAAAGTATTGGAATCATGTCGAAAATCGCAACTCGAGTTTTCGACGGATCTAAACGTTTCGAGACCTCTAGAATACGAAAAAACTATTTTTAGCGTGACGTCTGTGTGTGTGTCTGTCTGTGTGTCTGTCTGTCTGTGCAGATTTTGTATCCACTCTAACTAAATAAGTAATTGACCGAATTTCATAAAATTTAGTAGGTATGTCACTTGTGGGCGAATCTGGTGCTGATTAGTTTAGGGTAGAATTCGGGATAAAAGAACCCGCTTTTTTTCGCGGAATGGCCCGCAAAGGCTTGTATCTACTCTAGCTGAAAATCTAATGGACCGAATTTCACAAAATTTAGTAGATAAGTCGCTTGTGGATGATCCTGGTGCTGATTAGATTTTGGTACGATTCGAAAAAAAATAACCTGCCTTTTTTTGCAAAATGGCCCGCAAAAAGCGACAAAATCTAAAATAAAAAACTACGTATGCTGAAATATATTCATTAAATGTTTGTTTTATACGTAATTTTTAGCGAAGAAAAGAATAAGACCAACCCCATTACACTAGGACTAGCCGTTCTCGAGATATTTTTGTTTATTCGTTTTTTCTCTACGCCACCTTTGAAAATGAGTTCAGTTACCAAATGAGAACGAAAATTGAATTAATAGTGAATTAAATTTAATTAAAACAAAGATAATGTGTATATAAGTCTTCAGGGAAAGTCATGTTCTGCCCACATCAGATTTTTACTTTCCCTGCAATACATGGTAATGTATAGGGAAAGTATTGGAATCATGGAGAAAATCGCAACTCAAGTTTTCGACGGATCTACACGTTTCGAGACCTCTAGAATACGAAAAAATTATTTTTAGCGTGACGTCTGTGTGTGTGTCTGTGTAATGTATCCACTCTAACTCGAAAACTAATGGACCGAATTTCATAAAATTTGGTAGGTAAGACTCTTGGGTGTGACCCTAGTTCTGATTAGTTTTCGGTACAATTCGGAAAAAAAGAACCCGCTTTTTTTGCGAAATGGTCCCCCAAATTCTCATTCACTCTAGCTGAAATACTAATTGACCAAATTTCACAAAATTTAGTAGATATATCACATGTGGGATACTCTGGTGCTGATTAGATTTTGGTACGATTCGAAAACGAACAACCTGCCTTTTTTTACGAAATAGCCCGCAAAAATCGCCAATATCTAAAAAAAGACTACGTATGTTTAAATGCATCAATTAAATGCTTGTTTTATACGTAATTTTTGACGAGGAAAAGAATAAGAACAACTCTATTAGTCTAGGACTAAACGTTCTCGAGATATTTGATTTTTCGCATTTTTCTATGCCGCCTTTAGAAAAATGTCCAATTACCAAATAAAAGCAAAAATTGAATTAAAAATGTAAATTTAGTGTCATTTTGTGCAATTAAACTCAATTTAATGAGTTCTTAAAGAAATAAAGAAAAAATGAATTTAAGTCTGCAGGGAAAGCCATGTGCTGCCCACATCAGATTTCTTAGGTTTGGAACCAGTCTTCTAATTTTTCATAGGTGCATTATATTTTTTTACACGGATTTTTTTGTATACGCATTCTTCGGGAACGCATTCTATCGTATAAAAACAGAATTGGATGCACTTGCAACGACAGCAAAAAAAACTTGCTATATGCCAGAATCCTAAAAACCTCTATGGCGACCGAAAATTCAGTTCTATTACGCAGCGTTAACTTTTATAACAATTGAGCTCTGACTGCATCAAGTTGCAAGGCCTACTCATAGATTCTGTGTGTATTAACAAGCCCATTGCAGCTTCTTGCAACCTAAACTCCGGCATTTCATAGTGTTGCAAACTTGTAAAAATGCTTTGGAGTCCGTTTTCCTCTTCCTTACCTTTGTCTCTTTCATGCACTAGACGAAGAAAATACCCGTACAGGCATCCTTTCCCATGACGAGAGACTAGGTTTGCCAGAAACTACCTTATTTAACGAAATGGCCCGCAAGAATAGCATATCCGTTCTAGCTAAAAAGCGAATAGACCAAAGTTTACAATATTTAGTTGACAAGTTGCTTGTGTGTTACTTCTGGTGCTGATTAGAATTTTGGTACGATTCAGAAAAAAGAATTTAAATAAATAAATAAATAAATACAAATTTTTTTAAATGACCCGCAAAAATCGGCTAATTCTAAAATAAAAGATTACATATGCTCACATATATAAGTTAAATGCTTGTTTTATACCTAATTTTTGACGCCGAAAAGAATAAGACCAACCTCCATAATAGCACTAACCGTTCTCGAGGTATTTTAGTTTTTCGCATTTTTACCACGTGGCCTTTAAAAATACGTCTAACCGCCAAATTAAAACGAAAATTGAACTAAAACTGCAAAATTCTGCGCAATTCCAAATAATTATCCGTGCCATTTTGTACAATTAAACTCAACTGATGATTTATAAAAGAAAGAGAAAACAAAATTTGAATTTGTAGGGAAAGTCATGTTCTGCACACTTTTTTGTATTCCTTAGCACACTTAATTCGTACAGTCATACGAATTTTCGGAATATCCGGAAATGATCTCTCCAGAACTGAAAGTGAAAATCCTTAGTGTATCTTCCAACCCCCTCTGAAATTTGATGCTGAATCTATATTTGATTATCTGAGCCCTGTCTATAATCAATCCGGAGAAATAGATGTTGCAATAAAAATGTAAATTTTTGAATCGGAAGTAAAATCTCCAGAACCGGAAATGGAAGTCTTCAACAAGCCTCCCTAAGTCTCTGGAATTTGATATTGAATCCATATAAGTCCTCATCTAAGCTCTATCTATTACCAATACTGAGAAATGTGTTTAAAAGAAATTTTTTGGAATCGAAAGTGAAAATCCTTAGTTAACTACACAATACTCTCGAGAATTTGATTTTAAATTAATTATCACCTAAACTCTATCTATAGCTTATCTTAATTAATAGGTTTCAAGTAAAATGAAATTTTTTGAACAGGAAATGGAATAAAAACAGGAGAGAACCCTCCTCCCACCTCTTCCGAAATTTGATGTTGAATTTATATCAGTAATAATCCAAGGTCGATTTATAGCAGATCATAAGAAATAGATGCCACAAAAATGATTTTAGTAAAAACAATTGTCTGGCATATCAATGACAAACGATGGAAAATTGTGGAATTTAAAAAATTGCGTGACGTTTTACACGCAAAATTATTACAAGTATTTTCTGTCTCTCCTTCCAAGCGTTATACAGTCTTTGCTTACATAAAACCGTCCACTTACTAAAATTGTTGGTCATAAAAAAAGCAAGTTACGCACATGAAACGGCATTCACGTTTCACGGCCACCGCTCGGTATACCTCATAGCAAATATTGTCCGTCACGCAACGTTAATATCTATCTTTAGCAGCACGCAGCATAGATTGCAGTTACAACAAACATCAATATTCCGAGTATCCGGGTTCAAACCCCTGAATTAAATGGAACAGATGCTTGGTTGGTATGCCATCCCGTTTGCGCAAAGAACCAGGTCTGCACTGACCGGAATGTTAGACTTCTACGCGATCCAAACTCTGTAAAACATCCTGCAACATTTTCTCATTTCTCTCTCTCTCTCTCTATATATATATATATAGAGAGAGAGAGAGAGAAAGAGATAAGGAAATGCACCACAAAAAAACCATATTGCGAAGTAAGCGCGGAAAACAATTTTGAAAATCACTATTTTATAAGATAGGCTTTTAAATCCAACTGCTAAAATTAATTTGTTATAAATAAAATTAATTTGTTATTAATTTGTTTTAAATCACAAATCTCGGGATTCCGGGATTGAAAAATTCTTGGTTGTAAAAACTTTCGCGATTACAATCCCGACACTGTAAAACATTTTGCAACGTTTGCTCCTTTTTTTTCAGTGACTTTGTTGATAATTTCGGGAAACTGATAAAGAAAGCCACAATTACAGACGTTCATGAAAATTCCAGCTTTATTTCTTACATATTCAACTAATTATCGTCTGCCGAAGAGTTATTTATATATATATATATATATATATATATATATATATATATATATATATATATATCCGTACTCTCCATTCCACTGAAACTTTCCGTAACATGCTTGCAAATGTTTTACAGTGAATGTGGCAGGCTTTACATATAGTAAAAGACCGAAGATTTAACTGTAAATAACAAGTCAAGGGATAAAATAGCCCACTGGTTACGGCGAGACGATCGCACAATGAAGACCCGAGTTCGATTCTCACAAACTCCCAAAACTATTCTCGTGTCTACGCGGAGTACGGCCACGACAAATCTGTAAATTTGGAAGTTCTTCCGAGAGGTAATTGGTCACGGGAAGGAGAGTATAGTCCCTGTGGTTGCCATCTCTAATGGGTTCGGGTTTAAATTGAGTAGCTAGGGCGTAAATGTGATCCTCCCCCTGTGGTGCGCTGGGGCAATGTGGTACTATGGCAAAAAGATTTACATTCGGCAGTTAATTAGGCAAATTATTTAACTATCAAGTACCTAGCTACTGGAAATAGAATCACAAGTGAGACCTGGTCAGTGTAAACTTTTGTCAGAAGAGTTAACACTCCGGCCTCCGAACTCATGGGTGCCGAGTTCAAATTCAGAATACAAGGAGAAGCCTCGAATATGCGGCTGTTTTAGATTCCACAAAAGCTAATGCATTTAAACTTTAAATTCATTCATAGGTTTTATATATTTTCTTTTAATTTAATTTCTCCCATCCCCATTCTCTAGTTCTTTGAAAAGAATTTTCGATAAAACCTTTTAAGTATGTACAATCTTTTACAGAAATACCACACGTTTATTGCACTTTTTAATGCTCTTCCACTTTATTTGCGCAAATTACTAAAATTAGAAATTCCATTTATCGACATAAAAGAACAATTTTACATTTGAACGCCCGCTATGAAATTTTAAACCTTTTATTTTATAGCTTTTAATGGAGCGATACATAGAGTTCTATATTTTCTATTGAAAGATTTTTCTTTTCTTTAAAAAATTTAGGTTCATATTTATAACAATGCTTTAAAGCTATCTTTTACGTGCTGGCAGCTCAGGAAAACCAATAAAAATTTGCTTCTTTTAAAAGTGCACTATAATTTTTTTCTTTTTTAGGATAGGCTCAACCATAACAGTCAATCTTATTTTCTGCGAAAAAATAAATGTTAGAGCATGATTTCAAAATATTTCCTTCATTCAATGACGAGAATGGATGTAAAATCGTTTGCTCAGAAAAACGCTTTTGAGTCGAAAGTATAAAAGATAATTGAGAAAAATTTTCTTTTAGTATTCACCCATTTTCTCAAGTAAAATGTTTTTTGAAACACTGAATTAGATTTTTAAGTACGATTAATGAACTTTATCAAGTTGATCTTTTATAATTAATTTATTTTGCGAATTTAATTTAGTTCGTAATTGACAAACATGTAGTGAGATAGCGAAATACTAACTTTGCAGAGCCAGAGTTTGATATCATGGGCAGGTAAGCATTATACCGTTAAGCTAAAATTGTCTCCGGCTCAAGGTATGTAATAATGACTTATGAGCGTTCGATACAAAATTCCCATTCTCAGTGGAGCACTGGTTCAGATCGCTGGCAAGATCGGCAGCTTTCAGCGCGGAAAGCTGAAACTGAGACTTCGTCGTTGTGTGGTGGGTCGCGAGTGACACCTTTTGGGTGCTAGGGAGATCGTTCGCCAAAGCGAAGTGCGATCGAAGGTCGCTTATATGGCACTATCAAATACCTTTAGCTGGAGATGTCTTTATCTCAACTTTATAGTGCTCGCCTGCTATGCTTTGACTACGGGATCAATCTCCGGCACTACCACGTTAGTTTTTCATGTTTTCACTGCAAACACTTCATTTATACCCAGATGAAATCAGCCACCTGTGATTTAGACAAAATTCAGATCCTATACGCAAGTCTTAACGGACTTCCTGTATAGATCTGAAATCTTTGTGATTGGCTGACTCAGATGAGTCAGTCCACAATCCCCGCGTTTATTAAAAACGCAGTCTTCATCGTTTCAAAGCCTGTGCACAGCTAGATCCCTCCCACTTTTACCTTTATTTCTCGAGGAAAATTTTGCCTCTTATTCGAAATTATGCGGCTCGAAAGATCTCGATTGTGATTCGTCACAATCGGGATCGAAGAGCATCGCCAGTTTTAAACTTCTTTTCCGTAAATTATCTTATTTATTAGATTCTTTCTTTCCCAGCCGATCCTTAGATTGGAGTTTAAAGGCAGCCTTCGACTGCCTGGGCACTCCGTAACTGGTTAGTCCTTGAAACCACTTCATTTATACCAACTGTAAAGAAATTCTAGGCACATAGCATGTTTCAACTAAAGATCCAAGTTTGAACCCATAAAAACCTATTGTAATTGATTTTTGAACCCGTTGTAATTGATTAAAAGTAAAGTGATGGTGAAAATTAATTGTAAGGGAAATTCTCCTTTGCACAGATAACCTTTCTCCTTTGCACCTGAAAATATGACATACCCACATTTTTCTGAGGTATGGCATGACCACGTCAATTTTTTTTTGTCTCGCTCTTTTTATGCACAGCAAATTTGAGTTTATATAATCCGCATTTATTATTTTTTCTCAATTTACTTCTCTTTCGTCACGCTAGGTAGCGCTACATTACTTGGTACTGTCGCTTAGACATTTTTTGCTTGCCCGACATGGTATAATTCTCATTCACATGGGTGTTCCGTTCCAGACTTGCTCGCACTGAAGAAGGAAATCCAATGATTTCCGAAACATGCGTCTGATTATAAAATCTCATTTGAACAAAATTTTACGTTATGATCGCGTGACCGTTTTATTTCTGCGAATTATCTGTGAATCTAAATTCTGTGCCAACGCAATTTTTGATTTTGATATTTTTGACTTTAAATGATCACTAAACATTGATTATTCCTACAGCGAAGTCTAATTTTAATACTAAATTATAGCATGCAGAATGTAAACAAATCAAGCTATTGTAAGGTGAGTTGTATGAGAATTGCTGAATTTTTTCACGCAAAATTATTTGGCTCTGGAGTCTGAAATATATGAAGGAAATATTCATCCAAGTGATATGAAGGAAATATTAATTGATTTTACATACACAGGCAGATGATTTATATTTTCGATGAAGTCATTTGAATAAAACTCATTTTATGTAACTAGCATTGTCTTTCGATGAAGTTTTAAGTATAATAAATTTTAGAGGTGTTTAAATAAAATTGCATTTCAGTTGAAAAGTGTTTCATAATCAGTGCTTTGTGCATGATTGATCTTTCTTGTTATATTTTTACATTTTTTATTTCAAGTCTATTTTCTTATACTAATTGCACATTGTACTTCGCTTCAATATGTACAATGATGTTACAAGATGTTTGTCACAGATTGCAAACCTAGTTGGTTTGTGTGTAACACCAATGAATCGCTAGAAGTATTATAGAATCCTTGTAATATCTATACAATTCTATATTCCTATAAAATTTAGATGCTGATGCTAAAGATTTTTATATTAATTGATGTTATAAACTCTTCAAAAGATATAGATTTATTGCAGTATTCAGGAAAATCATCTGCTGTACTATAGCATATCATTCTTTTGAAAAGATTTAATCTTCAATAAATACTAAAAACTAAATTATGAAAAAGATCTTTGCTTGGTCTTAAAAACATTTTTCAAACTTTATTAATTTTTGAATAACATTTACATCCAATCTTATGCAGAAATTCCACAATTTTATTTAACGTTAAAACTATTCGGCATTACCTGCTCAATTTTTTGGAATTGGAAAATAATTCCATTTATCAATATAAAAGAACTTTTTTGATCTTGTCTATATTTTAACAAGTACGGCATATTATACGACGAATATGAATTTTTAAATCTTTCATTTCATGGTCCCTAAATGGAGCGATAGAAGTAGCATTCTATATTCGTCACATGAAGGCGTTTATATATTTTGTGAAACATTTTCGAACGTCGAAAAATATTTATAACAATGTGTTGTGTTATTTCTTTTTCATGTTTGTGGATACTTTGCATCTTAGAAAAGTTAAAAAAACTTTGTTTCTTTCAGAACTATAAAACGATTATTTACAGGATGGGTTAAACTAGTGTTTCTCAACCGCCTTGGTATTAATTATACCGGGCCGCGAGTTATTCTACTGGAATTTGTAGTTTTAGTTTGAAATATTTATTCATAAAAAAATGCTTATGATAGTGGAAATATTCTAGGAGAATAATATTCGTGAATGTGTCGAAAAGCTCAGAAAGCTTCAATAACAACTGTGTAGAAAATGTCAGTGACCAAGCTGCATTTAAATTTCAATATTAACAACACTGCTCAGCTGACTTATATGGTGAATTACAATGGATAAATATTTTTATCAATACCGTTATCTTTTTTTCCAACCAAAATGAATTTAATAATACAATAATCAATTTTATACTGAATAATAATAAAAATTTTTGGTGACCAGAATGGGATATGTCAATAGCATATTTTATGAGGTAAGGGTCAAAAGTTGTAATGCTGCCAAAGTACTCTTATGGAGAACTACAAGGAATCACAGCTATTTACTTTAGATTTCAAGAATAAGGGAAAACCTAGCGTGTACAAACTTTCAATACTGTTTTACTGCAAGCTCGAATTCACGATCTGTGGCTTAATTTCCCGTTATTCAATGGCCATTGACACATCATCTGGTCGGATGTAAATCAGTAAGTATTAAAACTGTTTAGAAAGCTGTTTCATTAGCGTATGTAGTTAAAACCACATGCTTATTTTTTTGTAAGCCAGTTAATCTTCGGTAAAAGCTCAAAAATTAAAAATATTCTAAATCTTAAAATACATTTTTGAATTTATTTCTAAATTTAATTAAATACAACTGTTAAAATTCCTATTTTATATCCTCCAAATTAAATTTTTTAAGGTTGGCGCAATGTTATATGGAACAGATACAAAGTTTGTTGCACTTGAAAATCATTTGGCAATTGCGCAAATTTGGAAATTGGAAAGATTTATTTTTATAAGAAATTATATTTATAAGAAACAAGAATAATTTTGAACATACCAGAATTAAAACACCTACTTCATAACGTCATAGTTTTAAACGTTTTAGATTATGCACGCTAATGAAGTGGCTAAAGTAGTCAACCATATAAAGATAGCTTTTTAAGAATATTTTTCAGCGTCAGAAAATTTATAAGGATGCTTTTAAAAAAATTTTCTTCTTGTGAATATTTCGCGTCTCAGGAAAGCCAATAAAACTTTGTTTCTTTTAAAACTTCGCTATAAAACTTTTATTTATATGTTGGGCTCAAACATAATAGTAAATCTTTTTTCTCCCCCCAAAAAATTCTGCACATGATTTCGAAATGTTTTCTTTTTTCCGTGGGACGAGAATAAAGGACGTAAAATCGTCTGCTCGGAAAACGTTTTGGACACGAAAATATAAAAGATAATTGTGGGAATAATCCACTTAATATAGATCCATTTTCTACGAACAAAATTTGTTTGAAAAGTATTGAATTTCTTTACAATAAAGTCCACAAAATACTCTTATATACTTCATATTTTTAAATTAAATATCCTCAACAATGTAAGATTTTACTATTTTAATACCGAATTTGTTTGATATTCAACGTGTATTATCAACAGATCAAATAAAAGTTTATCTTTCGTCCTGTAACAACAGTTGGTCATTGTAGCACAGATCTGCATCGGTTGTACAGTTATTGTCACTCGTCTATAAGCTATGGTGATGGCTATGTGCATTTAGCAAACCCCAGGTATTTATTGCTTTCCAAAAACGCATTTTGATCATTCCTGATGTCGACTACTATTAATTAGAGAATGTTCCAAAACTTTGTAACTGGCGTTTTATCGTCTAACTCTCTTTGTTGCCGAGTTCATTTACCCACTTTTTAATTCTCCACTAGAAGCGCTGTATTTAAAAAAAAACCCAGCAATTGAATACTCAACTAATTTATAAAACAGACTATTATACTTTCAAACATTGACGTATACGCAATTTACAATAAACTCGTTTACGTTACTAACTGAACGATAGCCGGTTTATGTACTCTGTGTTGAAAGACCTCGAAAAATAATCCGTTAACTCGCAAAATACTACTCCAATCATTTTGTTTTTAGAAGTTCCCCAAAGTCGCCAAGTTGGCAATATTTCGCTAATTGTCGTCGTCGTCATGGTCACAGGACCCGAAGCTTTAATTACAGTGGAGCCCACTTAAAGCGATTTCGGATGTAGCGTAGTATCAGTTACTACGAATTTTTGTCTGTCAATTTGAATTTGCAATACTTCCATAACGTTAAACGTATCGCTTATACAAAACAACTAGGTACCTGGGATATACCAAAGTGCTTAATGTTGTTGTTGTTGAAACCCAGACCGTCCGACCTACCAGAAAGGTGTAAGGTAACTGTTTGGACGGTCGGGAAGTGCCACCCAATTTAGACCGGAACCCAGTGGGGGAGGCATCCACAGGGACCGTACCCTCCTTCCCCTACCACCAACCTCTCGGAAGGACTTTCGGACCCACATGTTTAACGTGATCGTACTCCGCATGAACACGGCGGCAGTTTTGGCAGTGGCTGGAATCGAACCCGGGCCTACCGAGTGCAACTCCAGCGCGCTAACCAATGGGCTACCGCGCCCCAAAGTGCTTAATGTGAAAAAGTTTTTCCATGGAACTTAAAAAGTTCCATGGAAACACAATTCCAGATGGAACTTTTTAAATTCCATGGAAACACAATTCCAGATGGAACTTTTTAAGTTCCATGGAAACACAATTCCAGTTTAACAATTTTAGGATCAATAATTAGTTTGGCAACAAAAATTCATCCTCAGATAGTCTAAACACATGAAGATTGCCTGTGAATTTTTAGATGAAACGTGGAATGATGATGCTCATCCGCAAACTGAGAAAAACTGCTGGAAACATGCCGGGATTTTAAAAGACATATATTCAACAATTCTTCATTTTCGATTCAGTGTATGACGATAGTTCAATGTGGAAAAGATTACGAAAAAAATACTTTATCAGGCAATCTTACTTTAGACGATTATGCTGCAAACGATGATTGTATTGAAACAGAACCACAAGAGACCGACAATGCCATTATTGCTACAGTTACTGAATTATTGTTATAGTTTGATGAATCTGAAGAAACCGAAATTGATTTTAAATAAGGAAGGATAACATCAAAAGTTGCTGTGGTAAACTTCCAATATTTGTGTGACTATTTCGAAGCAGACAGCATTATCTACAATAACAATTTAGATGCAATAAGAAAAATACTCTGAAAATCTGTTGTACATTCAAATGTTCAAAAGATAGTTACAGATATTTTATATCGTAAATAAAAGAGCAATATATTGCACTTACTATAATTATTTTTTGGTTTATCTAACTATAATGATTTTTTTGTTTCACAATATGCAGACACTTACTCTTATGCTTTATTTCATACTTTTTATTGGATATTGCGAATATTGGTTATAACAAATATTGTATTGCGTCCTTTGCGACTTCGCTTATATGCGGGGTCCACTGTAATAACAATGGTTGCCCATACATGTAACAACGGCAGGTTTTAGAAATTTTAATTTTCAATAGGAAGCGCGATAACTCTCGAAATAATCAAGTGAAATTTCATACGAAATTGTGTATGCTTATTACTTTCCTTATATACATAATGTATAAGGAAAGTATTGTGACGGGGTCGAAAATTCTAATTCGAGTTTTCGACGGCAGAGCACGTTTCAAGCATCCTTGATCACGAATCAAACATTTTTGAAGTGATGTCTGTGTGTGTGCGTGTGAAAGTATGTGTGTGTGTGTGTGTGTGTGTGTGTCAGTGAGTCTGTGGAGATGTTAACTGACGAACGAATGGACCGATTCGAACGAAATTTGGTACAAAAAACACAATCCGTAAACACTGGAAGCCTATTGTTTTTATACGCAATCGAATGTTCAGAACCCCCCCTAAATTTTCGAGTGAAATTTTGAAAAAATCGTCAAAAAATCAAAACCGCTAATAAAGTTACGCAAATAGACATTTCTTATGTAATTTTTCATTAGAAAACGATTGACATATATTTTAGAACGCTAATATGAACCGTTCTCGAGATATTGCACATTTTTCAAAAAAATTATCAAAAAGTTATATAAAATAAAAAATATATATATTTCCTATTGATAAACATGTTCACTTTTTATATGTAATACCATGCAATAAATTTGAGGACATTGTTCTCGTGGATCTAGCTCGTTCCATTCATGAAAAAAGATACTTTGAGTAATACTTTTGTATTTGAACGCCAATAGTCATTTACCTGCTGTAAGAATAACTTATTTCTCCGTCCATAACGCTTGGCGAGATTTTGGCGACGAATTTGGCGGAATGTCGCCAACTTGACGACATTTTTAATTGTTGCCAAATGAACAAAAATCTCGCCAAATGGATAAACTGACGCTAAATCAATGAAAATGATGACTAATTGACGAAAATTCAATATCTTGGAAAGAATATAAGTATCTACTATAAGAATAACATTTTTTTAACTGTAAAAGTAGTAATTTCATTGCATTATATAAGGAAAGTCATGTGTTGCACACATCAGATTTTTTTAATAGGTAATAAAACTATTGATTATCAATAAGATCTATTTACAAATACGCTCCATTTTGTGTTATAGCTTTTCCAAAATATTAAAATTTGTCAATTTGTAGTAAAAATCATGTGTTGGATACATCAGTTTTACAAAATTGTAAAATAAATCTAAAATGGTAGATGAAGAACTATTTTTGGCAAACACCCGAGTCAAAATATTAACCGTATAAAGTCAAATATGAATTTTAAAACCTTTTATTTTACGGTCTTTAGTGGAGCGATAAGTAGTGTTTCTATGCTCACCATTTGGAGGCACAGCTTCTTTTCCAGAATATTCTCCAGCGTCAGAAAATATTTATTACAATGCTTTCAAAATATGTTTTTCTTTTCGTGTTGGTGAACACTTCGCATCTTAGGAAAGCCAATAAAACTTTGTTTCTTTTGAAATTTCGCTATAAAATTTTTATTTATAGGATGGACTCAAACATAATAATATATCTTTTTCTTGGGGAAAAAAAAAAAGATCAGCACATGATTTCAAAACATTTCCTTTCTTCAATGGGACGGGAATGAGGGACATAAAATCGTCTGCTGCTAAAATATTCTCCGGTGGGAGAATATAAAAGATAATTGAAATTGATTATTATTTGTTTAATATCGACTACTTTTTCAGGGCCCACAGACTGTTTGAAATATTAATTGTTTTCGGAGTGTTTAAGAACTTTCCTAGGAACTCTGCACACAACTGTATCGTGCATAACAAACAAAAATCAGTTTGTATAGAAATAATATACAGTTAATTGTCGAATACGAAAATTACTTGTTGAACACTTTTCAAGAGTATTCTAGTCTCCGAGCCATTTGATAAGAACAGGAAGGGGCGATGCTTCTTGCTTAGATGAATCTTTTAAGCGTTAGTTATTAACGTGGGGTGTTTTTAATATCTCGTATCAAATTGTGAAACTTATCGTTACGAAAAATACTCATATGTTAGATGTTTTCGGGGGGGGGGGGGATTAGTCTTGCAGTATAAGTGTAATTTTAGATGTTACTAAAATGAGTGACAACATAAAATAACATCATAGAATATCAACATAGTGGCAACATAGAATATCAACTGGAGCATGTGGTTGTTTCGGAGCTTTACGATCTTTTTATGCTAATTCGTGTCAATTCGATCAGAGCTCACAGTTTAAAGTGGATAGGTTCGAACCAGACACCTTTAGATCCGAAAGCCAAAATGTTAGCATTTGCTACAAGTGAGTAAGTCAATCGAATGATTCAATTCATATTGAATCAACTCATACTGATTTGATTTCCTTAGTGCGTCCGAGACGCCTGCATATGTTAGGATCGAGAAGTAGCTATACTGGGATTTAGCTTTGTTAGGATCTAGAAGTAGATCGGAGCATTTATTATAGCTACTTGTAGTTTGATAAGAATTAATATGAAGTTAGACATTAAGCTAATTGTCCTTGACTAATCCTTATCCTTAAAATTCAATCATTACCTCTGTTAAAAATCATGTAATTGAATATTAAGGAAAAACTTGAGCAACGTATTTAAGCACAAATGATGATAATGCAGCATACATTTGTTTCAAGGATACTCTGGATCTCCTTCGTCAATGTGCAGAGTCCATTTCGACGATAAGAGCTTGCAAATTCGTCCCAATAGCTCAACAGTAGAGCGCCGGCTGGCCAGTTCGGAGATCTAGGGTTCGATTCCGAACAGGTCAGCCCTGAGAACCCAGACCGTCCAGCTCAATCGAGAGTATGGGGCAGTTGAATGAAGGACGGGAAGGGAACAGGTAAGCCCTGTAGGTTAGTGCAAAGATGTCGGAGCCCTAACAGCATATTTTTTCACAGTGACGTAAGATTTACGTCACACTGTGACTTTGGGACGTCACAGGACGTCTCGGCAATGTCATATTGAGGTCACAGCGAAGTCATTTTGGTCATTTTCATGGTCGTTTGTGACGTCGCATATTAACTTGTTTGTGACGTCACATTGTAATTGTCACTGTAATGTCGTCACATTGTTACGTGTTAATTAAATTGTGGAAACGTCACAGAATATAGTCACAATGCAGCTACAAAGTTACTAATACGTAACGTCGCAGAGAAGTCACAAATATGATGTCACATTGTGACCCAGGTGTCACGTAACTACAACGTCACTGTCACACAAGTGACGATCTTTGCTGTGAAGAAGATTTGGGGACCCTAGTACGCCTAGAAAGGGACCCTAGTACGCCTAGTACGGATTCAGTGGATTCTGAAGATTGAGAACCGATTTCATATTGAGAGGATAACTACCATGCAGGATACCTACCTGGGTAAAAATAGTAGTAGCAGCAGGCTAACCTGAGGTAAAAACAGCAGGAGGTGGTCAGTCAGATAGTCAGTTGCCCGCCAATCTGACATTAGAGGGTGGAGAATGCAGAGTTCACTTCGATGATAAGAGTTTGCAATTTCGTCCCAGTAGCTCAACGGTAGAGAGTCGGCTGGCCAGTTCGGAGATCCAGGGTTCGAAGCAATCAAGGCATTTAATACTGCCTTATGAGCGTTCGCTATACAGTTATCTGTTGAAAACAAATCCTGATCCGTTTTCGAACACTTCGCAGAATTCGATATTGCAATAACAAACGTTTCACATAATTTAACATTACAAAATCATATCTTGCCTAAAATTTATAAATGGATTTTTCTCTTATATATATATATATTTTTTTTGGGGGGGGGGGGAATTTCAAGTTCATCTAAAAGTAGAATTTTCATGAAAAGTCTGAAAAACCATCTATAACAGTTCATTCCAAGACTTGGCGACTAAATTGGTGAAACATCTTATATGACATCTATTTAAAACAAATCTGGATTCAACTATACAAAAAGTGGATCTTTCACAAAATTTAAAAATCTGATATGGGCAGAACATAACTTTCCCTACAGAATCAAATTCATTTTTTCTTTAAATTGAGTTTGAGTTTAAAAACTGGTTGGTTTTATGTTACCGTTCTTTAAATGGCATTAGCCTTAAATAAAAAATAGATACATATGTGATCGCTATTATGTTAAAAAGTTTAACACTGTTACAAAATTATTCATAAAAAATGCTCGAAAAATTGAGGGCCCTTTGGATCGATCATTTTGAATATCGATAGGCTTCCTTACGTCTACCGATTGCAATAATCGTATTAAATTTCAGTTGAATAGTTTAATTTGATCATAAGATATTGTGCAGTCTAATAAAGACATTGAAACAATGGTAGAATTGTATTCAGGGATGCTTAAATTATAAATCCATCCAAATTCGGGTGTCGGAATTTTAACGTTATCACACTATTTTCTCTTTACACATGTTATACCTTGTCGGAAAAGTAAAAATTAACAGCCCACACTTCATTCCTTTTAATTCCCATTGAACGCTATTCTTTATAAACTGCAATAGAACTCCATTCCTTATAACTACCATTGAATTAAATTTCTTATAACTCCAAAGGAAATACATTCCTCCTCCCTTCCTCCCCCTCCCCCCCCAAAAAAACAACATTCCTTCTAACATCTATAGAAATCCATTTCTTCTAATAGAAATTACATTCCTTCTAACTCCCATCGAACTCTATTCCTTACAACACCCAAAGAAATATATTCCTTAAAACTTCCAAAGTAATACATTCCTTAAAACTTCCAAAGTAATACATTCCTTAAAGCTCCTAAAAAATAAATTCCTTAGAAGTCCCCGAAAAATACATTCCTTAAAACTTCCAAGGAAATACATATCTTAAAACCCAAAGAAATATATTCCTTTAAACGCCCAAAGAAATACGTTCCTTAAAACTCCTATAAAAATCAATTCCATACAACTGCTACAGAAATCGATTCTTTCTAACATCTATAGAAACCCATTCCTACTAACATCTATAGAAATTCATTCCTTCTAATCCCATAGAAATCCATTTCTTCTATTCTCATAGAAATGACATTCCTTCTAATCTCATAGAAATATCCTTCTAACTCCCATAGAACTCCATTCCTTACAACATCCAAAGAAATCAATTCCTTAAAGCTCGCAAAGAAATAAAATCTTTATAACTTAGAACTCCCCCCCACCCCACTCCCCCCGAAGAAAAAATGCATTCCTTAAAACTGGCCCAAAATACATTCCTTAAAACTCCCAAAGAAATAAATTCCTTAAAACTTCCATAAAAATCAATACCCTACAACTCCCATAGAAATCTATTTCTTATAGCTCTCATAGAAATCCATTCAATAACTCTCATAGAACTCCATTCCTTAACTCCTATTGAACCCCCATTCCTTATAACTTCGATGGAACTACCATTCCTAATGACGCCCACAGAACTCCTCCATTCCCTTATAAATCATGGCACTCCCATTCCGCATAACGAATATAGAATTTTCCATTACTCATACTTTTAATAGAAATCCTTCTAACTTTCCATCCCTTCAAAATCTAAAATAATTTAAAAACTACAACACACACCAAATGAATGATGAATGTTTATGTTGAATTTTGAAAACCTTGTTCTTCCAAAACTTTCAATTCGTTGAGGAATCTGCATTTTTTCTTCCCTGCAAAACGTTTATTATCAATATCTTGGTACACATTTCTACAAGCACCAAGCAAACATTGCGAGCAAAGATATTATCCATTCTTGACACTGATAACACCCACGTACATTATCGACAACAAACACTAAATTCTGAACGAAATCTTTCGCAAAACTTGTAAAAACAGAATGTCTGCCTTCATGGAATTACTGCTTCCTAAAGTTTCGTGATACAAACACATGCTAATGAGAGCATACGTTCTGCCCTCGAAATTGTTTAAGTATTTGATCTACTGAAACATTCCAGTACTCTGCAAAATTAAACTTTAAGACGATAAGCAAGCAAATCCAATCATTTGAAAATTGTTTATCTTACGAGATTAAAATAGATTGAGAACGAGAAAAATACATATCCATCACATACCGCGAGGGGGAAAATTGCAATTTTTCAACCCGTACTATCTATTGCATAATTTATGAATTCTTCCCAAATGAGAAAATGCTGATGGAATTGAATAACTTTACAAGGGAGAGCAGACGAAATTTTAATGGAAAAGACGAGCCAATTTTTTTCTTCTTCGAAATGGAATAATAAAGTTTATTACTTTTAAATAATTTGAAAATGTTGATATTGAAAAGTAAAACGGCTGAAATAAATTTTTGTATTAAAACAGGTAGGAATATTTCATTATTGAGATTAACGAAAAAGCTTTCTACTTTAAATGGAGGAGGTTTGGAGTTTTGTTGTAAGCAATCCAGTAAATGTTGTTAAAAAGGTAAAAGTTATTTTCTCAGAGTTTCATATCAGCAAAAACACGCAAAGATGCAATGCATTTTCCTTGGAAAAGAACTTGAAATTTTTTTCTTTCATGGCAATATGGCCACTCTCTCTCGCCTATATAAAATCTCTCTATCCTATAACTGTAAGACCAAGAACAGTAGTTTTTCCACAAACAAGTCTATAGAAATAAAATAGATAGGTATAAGGTCGTTTTAGAATAAATCGTGCAGCCAATCTACAGAACTGAATTTTACAACACGTCCCATATCGTACTAAAATGTACATACAAATAACAATTGTACATAAAAAATTTTTAGTAACTGCAAACCTTCAGATGATAATTACCCACGTTGTTAGCGACCACGCAGTATAATAATGGTCTACGGGTCGGGCCACATTTCTCTTACGCAGTTCCGGGCGGGATTTGGCTTGATAATGAAAATTTTCGGACTAAGTATAAAAAATCTCGGACTGGGTCGGACGAGGGCTTTCATAAGTTATAAATTCTTTAACACCAAATATATGAAAACTTATTATCAGTAATGCTGTAAAGCTAAGTTTAGAGTCAGGCTCGGACTTCAGATCGCAAAATATCTATAATAACCACCATGTTCAGCTTCAGGCTCTTGTCACTATCGAATTTAAAATTTTGGACCTTGTTAAACCTCTAATTTCTGTCTTCAATATAACAGATTAGCAACAAATTGGTTAAAACTACTGATCAAACTATTAGCCTTTTTGAATTGATTGAATGTTGCCATAACAGCTTAATAGTATTGCCATAATAGTTTAATAGTATTGTTATAACAGTTTAATAGCACACATCTTAATGCCATTGGCATTTTACAAGATAAATAATTTTATTTTAAATTAATGAGTAATTATGAAAAAAAAAAAAAACTTTAGCTGCAACTTAAATTAAAAAAATAGAAGTTATAAGTAAATTACATATTTAACTACCATTTAAATTGTAAAAACTTATAATTTTAAATAAGCTAAGTTACAAAGTATTTAAAACTTCGTTTTAGTCATCACTATAATTATAAAGTTAGTTGCAAGTAATCAAAGTTACAAATTCTAAATCATTAATTCTAAATCACTACTTTAATTGTTTAATTCATAAATTTTAAGTAAAAAATGTTACAACTTTAGTCACCACTTTTAACACTTTGTATATAAAAAAAAAAGTATTTTACATAAAATTCTATCTATATCGATGCGGAACATTACTATTGTTCTAAAGTAAAATACATTTTAACAACACCTTAAACGTTAAAGATATGCACGAGAAACAAACTTACCTATTTTCGTCTCTTTAAACTGCGGATCGGTACGGAAATTGAGAAGTTCCGCTGACCACTGACAGCATGTCTAGTTTGACAGTAAGTGTAAACAAACACACCTTCGAATACTCACACGAAAAAAAAGATAGTTTTCCACTTCACAAAAAAGCACGGGCAGAAAAAGAGTAGCACAAACAATCACTGAAACAATATTCTCCAATATCAGATGTGCCCGAATATTTTGCGGCAACTATATGCAAATATATCATTCTCCTTTTATTCATCCAAAAATGTTACTTTACGACCAGCATAAACTTTGGCCTGGTGGGCACTTTGAAAACAGGTAAATATTTTAAAGAGAAAAAAAACAAACAGGAATACCACTTCGTAGTGATTTTAAAATGTTTTCTTTTACAATACGCGCACACGAAAAAATACTTAACCACTCAAATTCCGCTCCTTTGCTGAACTACGGAGTTAAAGTGAATTTCATATCCGACAAGGGTTGCTGCACTTTATTGAAAGCGCCAATTATCGCCAATGGCGGAAAATAACGGCCCTCTTTATCCCTACGGAAAATCCCTAAATCGATTGCTTTTTGTAAAGGCGAAACGATTCAGAACAACTAAAGTGTATTTAGCGTCTATCTCGGCTTTATTTGGCGTAATGTAATTTATCGGCGTCGATATTTTTTACGCTTTTATGAGGTTTAGTTTAGTTTGGTTTGTTCTCGCTCTTTTTCTTTTTTCACTTTTCTGTGCGCTTTAAGTTACGCACAATTGATTGAATAACGTTTAACCTACGTTTCTGACAGTGGCTCTTTTTTCGTAGATAATTGTTTTTTAAATGATTTATTTTTTCATCGATGTATTTTTTTGTTTTTCAAGCTCTGAAAAGATTTATGTTATTAGTGATTTTAAGAATACATCGCGGAAATTAATGCATATATTGATTTATTTATGATCCATATTATAAACGTTTAAGTCTAAATTTGAGTCAAGATAATAATCGAATCATAGAATGTACTTAAAGGAAATTGGATTACAGAGCTCGCAGGAGAATCTATAGGGATAAATGCCATCCCTATGGTGTGGATTGTTAAGATGTGTGGGGATTTTTTGTATACCCATATATTCTAACCTCGCATCTCTATATGTATTGACAACGGAGAGAGGTTAGTCTCCAAGGGGAGGGAATATCTTGCTAAGGTGTTGGTTTTAGTATTATAGGATATATGTTGCATTTAGGGAGTTTGGGCAGACCGTGGCGACTCTTGAGGCAACATATAAGGCGTAAGTTTATAACTACATAATAATAGAGTAAGCGGGATGTACATTATTATGCACTTGATTTCCTTCCCATTTTGACGCCTGTGCAGAGTACAATTTGGTTTTACACCCGAGTCTTAGAATGACGTATTCTCTCTGGTTTCATAGGGTTAAAAAGAATTAAAAAAATCACTTTTTAACATTAAACACTGTGTACGTAAAGCTAAAATTGCTGATCAGATTACTAAAGCACTGGCCTCACATCGTCTAGGTCTTTTTAAAAAAATTCTTGATCAATGGAATTATGCTCATTTAATATTTTATTAAATGAATTGATGGTTTCTTTACTATTCAGTACACTTGTATTGCTGGTATTTCATCTTTCTAATTTGTTTATATCAAACTGTAATTGTTTTACTGTAAAGTTTTTTTTGTCTTGGCTTTATATTTTTTACATTGTTATTTTGTTGCTTTTTCTTTATGGACTGAATAAAGAATATGTTCTTTAACTGCAAGTTTCTAAATTTTTAATAAATTTCTCCTGGCCTGGGCTAGTGTGTGTATGAAGCATTTACGCCATGCGGTAAATTTTATTCTCTTTTCAAGCTCTTCATATTAAATTATTCTATTTTGTGTACATTTGTGTAAATTGAATAAACATTTTAAATTTGCATTTAATTCAGAAATTTACATGAGCTTACTGTGACAATATAGGCAAATTTAAAATACAACGAGATGCTGTTATTTTCCTTATATACATAGTATAATGTATAAGGAAAGTATTGTGACTGGGTCGAAAATTCGAATTCGAGTTTTCGACGAAAAAACACGTTTCAAGCATCTCCGAACTCGAATCGAACTTTTGTGTGTGTGTGTGTGTGAGCCTCTGAATGCGAAATCTCACGAACAAATGGAACGTTTCGAACGAAATTTGGTACAGATATTCAAATATTACAATCGGTGAATACCAGAACCTTCTTGATTTTAAACGCAATCGAATGTTCGCAACACCTCCAAATTTTCTACTGAAATATTGAAAAATTAATTAGAAAATTAAAACTTTCAATAATGTTGCACAAATGATCTTTTTTATGCGATTTTTCATTAAAAACGAATGACATAAACTTTAGAACGCTAGCATGAACCGTTCTCGAGATATTGCACATTTTTCGAAAAAATTAATAATTAAATCAATATAAATTAAAAAAAGTATAAACTATTGTGAAATATGTTCACTTTTCATATGTAATATAATGCGCTAAATTTATTAACATCAGACTCGTGGATCTAGATCGTTCTATTCACGAGAGAAACAGTTTTGAGTAATAGTTTTGTAATTTGCCGCCTAACAATTCACCAGTAGTCATTTGCATCTAATTAAAGCTCTTCTCTCCGTTTGTCTATAACGCTTGGTGAGAAATTTAGAGACTAATTTAGCGAAATATCGCCAACTTGGCGATATGTCACCCTAGATTAACAGAAATATAGTCGAAATTGCAAAAATGACACTAAATTAACGAAAATAACGTCAAATTGATCAATTAATTATTTTCACATTATTTGAATAGTTATTTACACATTTGCATCAAGTGCGCTTCAATCAATTTAGTTGCTTCGAATATATAATATAGTGCAAAATATGCTTTCACGTTCTGTGTTTTGCGCGAGATTATGAAATAAAGAAAACGATTTCCTACCAAATTAATCAGTTTAATAGTCTCAAATAAAAATGGAATGCACACGTTTACAGACAGACTGATTGGCAGACAGCCTAAATGAAGAATTATTCTTTCTTACGGTGACTACGCCAGCAGAACCACACAATTTTAAATTTAGCTGAACAGCGTTTATGAAATTATATTTATCTTTAGCGAAGAAAGTAAAAAGAAAAAACACTTTGAAAGTATTTGCTTTACATAACAGTTCAGAAACTAATTTTCCTTATGAAATATATATATAAATTCAGCTAATTTTAATTAATAAAAATTTAATAATTTTTTTTTAATTAATAAAAATGATATTTAAATATCTTAAAATTATTTATTTTTTTAATTCTATAAATAGAATATTTTCAGCTACGAATTTTTAGATATTTAAAGTACGTAATTAATTCTTTTAAATTTAGATGAGAGCCGTAAGTTTTCTGTTTGTTGCTGTGTTACTGAATGTCAATGTGAATACTGCAAAAATATTCAAATAATTTGTAATTTTATCAATGAGTCGCTCAGAAGGAAAATTGCGATGTTTCGTTTACAGTTATTAGGGAAATTACTTAAATAGATTCTGCCCTTTTTGATATCATTCTTTTGACTCCGCACCTAAAAAAGACATTCAGAAGTATAACTTGCCAATCACATGTCATAGTTTAGAAGAAAAGGATCAGTTAACTGTAATGTTATTTTTGAGATAACGTGCCATATAGACATTATGTTGTTAACTGTACCCATTTTACTTTCCCTACTAATATATATAGAGAAATAATGTATAGGAAAAGTATTGGAATCGTGTCGAAAATCGAAACCTGAGTTTTCGTAAAATCTATACGTCTCCAGCACGGTAGAGCACGAGAAAACTATGTTCAGCGTGACGTCTGTATGTGTGTGTGTCTGTCTGTCTGTCTGTCTGTGCAATATATGTATCCACTCTAGCCGAAAAACTAATTGACCGAATTTTCCAAAATTTGGTAGGTAAGTCACTTATGGATTACCCTGGTGTTGATTAGATTATGGTATGATTCGTAAAAAAAAGAACCTGCCTTTCTTTTGCGAAATGACCCGAAAAAAGGGCCCATTCTAGCTAAAAAACTAGTTGAACAAATTTCTCAAAAATTGGGTATATAAATCATCCGTGGAATACTTTGGTGTTGGCTAGATTTTTGTACGGCTGGGAAAGAAAAATTCTTGCTCTGTTTTGCGAAATGGCCAGCAAAAATTGACATTATCTAAAATAAAAGACTACGTGTGTTCAAATGTATCAATTAAATGCTTGTTTTATACTTAATTTTTAACGTTGAAAATTATAAGACCAACCTCATAAATATAGGACTAACCATTCTTTGATATATTTTAGTTTTTCACTTCGCCCTTGAAACTATGCCCAGTCGCCAATTGAAAATTGAAATAAAACTGCAAAATTCAGTGCAATTTCAAATAATTATCCATGTTATCTTGTGCAATTGAACTCAGTTTAATGAATTGTGAATGAAAGAAAGAGAAAATAAATATGTGTTAGCAGGGAAAGTCCTGTACTGCCCACATCAGATTTTTTTCTGTGTTTTAATGTTCTTACATGAATTAATAATGCGAAATTTGTAAGATGAGTTGCAATTATCGTAAAGACATGCAGGTATTTCTTTTTCTTTCTTTTTTGTAATCAGACTGAAAAGCTGTGCTTAACAAGGCCCTAAATTCGATTTTGAAAATTTTTGAAAACTGGAACTTTTCCTAGTGATTCCTTACCTATTGATTTTTCTTAAAAAATAATACAGGTAAATTATGATATAAAAGTAGACAAAATTCGTTTACCTCGAACTAAGAAGATGGGAACATTTGTCTCTATAAAATTACAATTTATTAAATAAATAAAATTAGTTTTAACGTTGAAAGAAAAGGAAATATTTTCCCAATTCAGTAAACCGTACAAGTTTTGCTGTTTCATTGAAAATATTTTAATACACGCGTTCAAATTTTGGAATACTTCAGTACCAAATAGAAAATTATTAATTATAGACAAATATGAATATTTATATTGATTAATTAAGCATTATATATATTTTAATTATGAGTCTAAAGAAAGTGCTCATAAACGAATGTCAAATTTGTCAATAATAGTTTCAAATTTGTCAATGATGCAACATTCATTGAAATGGCGTTGAAACATAGGAAACTTGTTCAATATTTTTTAAACTTGTTTATTAAATTTTAATTAGGAGTCTAAAAAAAATGCTCATAAACGAATGTCAAATTTGTCAATAAATGTTTCAAATTTGTCTATGATGCAACATTCATTGAAATGGCGTTGAAACATAAGAAACTTGTTCCTTATTTTTTAAACTTGTTCATTATATTTTAATTATGAGTCTAAGGAAAGTGCTCATAAACGAATGTCAAATTTGTCAATGAATGTTTCAACTTTGTCAATGATGCAAGATTCATTAAAATGGCTTTGAAACATAGGAAACTTGTTCAATATTTTTTAAACTTGTTTATTAAATTTTAATTAAGAGTCTAAAAAAATGCTCATAAACGAATGTCAAATTTGTCAATGAATGTTTCAAATTTGTCAGTGATGCAACATTCATTGAAATGGCGTTGAAACATAAGAAACTTGTTCATTATTTTTTAAACTTGTTCATTATATTTTAATTATGAGTCTAAGGAAAGTGCTCATAAACGAATATCAAATTTGTCAATGAATGTTTCAAATTTGTCTATAATGCAACATTCACTGAAATGGCGTTGAAACATTGGAAACTTGTTCAATATTTTTTAAACTTGTTCATTATTTTTTAAACTTGTTTATTATAAATTCTAATTATGAGTCTAAAGAAAGTGCTCATAAACGAATGTCAAATTTGTCAATGAATGTTTCAAATTTGTCAATGATGCAGCAGTCACTGAAATGGCGTTGAAACATAAGAAACTTGTTCATTATTTTTTGAACTTGTTCATTATATTTTAATTATGAGTCTTATGTGTTCATTATGTTTTAAACTTGTTCATTACGTTTTAAACTTGTTCGTTATTTTTTAAACTTATTCATTATATTTTAATTATGAGTCCAAAGGAAGTGTTTGTTAATGAACGTTGCAGATGTAAGAGTCATTGAAACGACGTTGTAAAAGAAGAACTTTTTCATTATTTTATAAGTTTGAAGTAAAACTTTTTGTTGCTGAGTGTTAGGAGTTAAATAAAGCTACTTGAGAATTTATATTGATTTGACTTAGCTTTCTTTAATTTGTTAATTTATTTTCGAATGGGAAATCAAAAGATGATGTTTAAAAATTGCAAAGGACTGATTTTAAGAGCTTTCTCTGTTACTTGCTGATAATATTATTTAATACTACACAACAACTTGTTAAGAACTGATGTGCTGAGCTTTCTAAGGTACTTGCAAACGTTATTTCTTTTTATACTACACGAAAACTTTTAAAGAACTGATTTTATGAGCGTTCTCAGACGTTTGCAGATGATTTTTTCTATAGTATGCGAAAGCTTAGCAAACAACTGATTTTATGAGTTTTATCACATACTTTCTGATATTGGCTTTTGATTCGATACGAAACTTGCAAAGAACTTATGTTTCATCGGGGAATCGAACCACCAATCTCTCACCAATCTGACACCGCGCTATCCACGGAACTATCGGAGGCGATTTTTGCCCCTTCTATATTTGATATGGTCTACGAAGTACAAAACTTTTCATAAATGCGATAATAGATTGAAGAAAAGTAAAAATAAATAAAAAAATCTGATGTGGGCAACACATGACTTTCCTTATATAATGCAATGAATTTACTACTTTTACAGCTAAAAAAAACGTTATTCTTATAGTAGATACTTATATTCTTTCCATGATATTGAATTTTCTTCAATTAGTCGTCATTTTCATTGATTTAGCGTCATTTTTATCAATTTGGCGAGATTTTTGTTAATTTGGCAACAATTAAAAATGTCGCCAAGTTGGCGACATTCCGCCAAATTCGTCGCCAAAATCTCGCCAAGCGTTATGGACGGAGAAATAAGTTATTCTTACAGTAGATAAATGACTATTGGCGTTCAAATACAAAAGTATTACTCAAAGTATCTTTTTTCATGAATGGAACGAGCTAGATCCACGAGAATGATGTCACAAAATTTATCGCATGGTATTACATATGTAAAGTGAACATGTTTCTCAATAGGAAATATTTTTATTTTTTATTTTATACAAGTTTTTGATAATTTTTTGAAAAATGTGCAATATCTCGAGAACGGTGCAGGTTAGCGGTCTAAAATTTATGCCAATCGGTTTCTAATGAAAAATTACATAAGAAATGTCCATTTGCGTAACTTTATTAGCGGTTTGGATTTTTTGACGATTTTTTCAAAATTTCATTCGAAAATTTAGGGAGGTTCTGAACATTCGATTCCGTATTAAAGCAATAGGCTTCCAGTGTTTACGGATTGTGATTTTTGTACCAAATTTTGTTCGAATCGGTCCATTCGTTCGCCAGTTATCGTCTCCACAGGCTCACCGACACACACACACACACACACACACACACACACACACACACACACACACACACAGACATCACTTCAAAAATGTTTGAATCGTGATCAGGGATGCTTGAAACGTGCTCTCCCGTCGAAAACTCGAATTCGAATTTTCGACCCCGTCACAATACTTTCCTTATGTATATAAGGAAAGTAAAAATATTAGCAAAATATGAAAATTTATTTATTTTGTTAATAAATTTTTCATATTCATATTCAGAAAATTTCATATTCAGATTCATCTATATAAAAGAGTGAATGAAAACCGTTTACAGTTCAGTACCTTATACTGATTTTATATTGAAATCATATTAAGAAACTAACAACTACTTACTAATTTGTTTTAGACTGATGGTGTCGCATCTTTTATTAATACTAATAATTTTCACTGATTCACCGAAAACAGGTCAAATGTCAATTTCTCTCATATCGGTACTTTTTCTATCTTAATGACAGCTGTAAAAGTGTTTGAGGTGTGAGTTGACAATATTTTATTCACGATAAGTGTTATTTAGTAAAGAAAAATCACGCGAAACACATAAAACATCGTTCCTAAACATCGTAAACATCGATACAATAGATAAACCAATAGTGGTGTAATCGATATTATATATTTAAAATAATATCAATATGTTTTAGGGATACATCAATGTTGATATACCAACCTGACCTTTCGTGATACATACGTATACACAAAATAATGATTTTTTTATTTACACACCTTATGGCATAGATTTTTGAGCAAGGCTACCTAAATATGAAAATAAATCCATACCTTTATAATATATATATATATATATATATATATATATATATATATATATATATATATATATATATATATATATATATATATATATATATATATATATATATATATATATATATATATATATATATATATATATATATAATAAATAAATAAGATAAAATTAAAATAGTTATACTAATTTAAAACATGATCAGTGTCATACCCTGGTTCAAATACAACACGGAGGAAAATTAATTAATTATGATATGATAGGAAATATCAGACAAAAGGAAAACAATGCTACCATAACAGACAAAAAGATCTAAATTTTAAATATGAATAATACACATGAATTTATCAACATTCAAGAGCGAAGCATACTAATCAAGTTCAAACAACAAAGCACCATCAAAATCTGGAGGCCCAAAATATTAAAATGACAAAATAAGAGAAATGATACAATCCGAAAATATGAAATAGGATAGAAGCTCTGTGAATCCAGCTTATCAAGGATCTTTGCATCCACAGAGGTTCCAAATGTGTTTCGCTTAACGATACAGCCACATGGCTGAAATAACGTCAAAAGATCCGACACATTATATATATATAAGATTTAAAATGAAAAAAGAAAATATATAGGTGGAATGATTGTGTTTACAGGGTTGCAGAAAGGTTAAGGGGGATTTGCGACCCCTATTTCCTGGTTAGAAGCTAGCTTTGACTTCATGAAAACGCTCCCAGAGACTCTGCACGCCCGAAACAACAATCGATCGTGCCCGTGGGGAAAAAATGGCCGAATCCCAGACAACATAAAAATGATCAAAATAACAAAAATTGGAAATTTTACTAACCAGCAAGACGAGAATCATGGAAGAGTTGCATAAAGCGTATAAACTTCGAATAGGAAAGCATACATAAAAAAGTGGCGTCTGACTTAAGTTCCCCCTTGCAATCCCCCTTAACCTCTTTGCAACCCTGTAAATACAATCATTCCACCTATAGCAATCCCCCTTGACCTTTCTGCAACCCTGTAAACACAATCATTCCACCTATATATTTTCTTTTTTCATTTTAAATCTTATATTTCAAGACTCTGATAGTGCGGCAATTTGCGCCTTTCTCTTTCTTGAATTTCATACTTTTTGGGATTGTATTTCTTTATATATATATATATATATATATATATATATATATATATATATATATATATATATATATATATATGTGTGTGTGTGTATATATACTCGTATTTTATACTTTTTAATTATTATTATTATTATCATTATCAATAATTATAGTATTGTATAGTTATTATTATTATTATTATAATAATTTTTTTTTTTATTTTTCCACTTTTCATTGCTATTATAGTTGTTGCTGTTGTAGTTCATAAACTTGAAATACTATAAAGCATTTTAATTAAAAAAAAAAAAACGAACACAAAGGAGAACGCTCTCCTTGTAACATAAAAATGTTTTTCTGTTTTGTAATTTTTCATTCTTGCACACGCACATGTATATGTTTGTTTCCTTTAAAGTATGATTTACAATGCAAAATTGTCTGCATACATAAATATTTGTATGTGTGTCTTTTAGAATTTACTTGTTCTCTCTCGTATCATTTACAATAGTAGCAGTAGTAGTTGTGTAGTAATAATAATAATAGTAATAATAATAATATATTATTAATAATAACTATATACTGATAATAATAATAACAATAATGGTAAAATATTAATAATAATTTTATAATGATAGTAACAAAATAATAATAATAATAATTATTATTATTATTATTATAATAAAAACAAAATTATGATGATGAAGTAGAAGCTAAAAAATACTTGACTTAGAAATTGGAAATATAATGCGAAACTATGCTATATAAAGAAAAGAAAAGTAAGGTCACAATATCAACATTTTTATGAAAGTAATTTTTATTGAAATCGTGATAAAATATTAAAATATCGTGGTAACAAAAAATATATTTTTCAGTATATATGAATGAATTCTGTGCCTCAAAATATGTCTAAATACTAAGTTTTATCCAGGTTAATAATAATAATTATAATTATAATAATAAAAACAATATGATGATGATGAAGGAGAAGCTAAAAAGTACTTGATTCAGAAATTGGAAATATGATGTAAAACTTGGCTATATAAAGAAAATAAAAGTAAGGTCACCGTATCAACATTTTTATGAAAGTAATTTTTATTGAAACCGGAATAAAATATTAAAAAATCGTGGTAACAAAAAATATATTTTTCAGTATATATGAATGAATTCTATGCCTAAAAATACGTCAAAATGCCAAGTTTCATCCAGGTTCCTTAAATATTTAGGTCTTACAATTTAGTGATATGGACCAAATCGGAACACTTTTAACTATTTTTTTTCTTTCGATCCAGACCGTCCCACCTATCCAAGGGTGTAAGATATCTGTTTGGACGGTCGGGAATTGTCACCTACTTAAGACCGGAACCCAGTGGGGGGCGGTATCCACAGAGAGCGGCACCCTCCTTCCCCTACCACCAACCTCTCGGAAGAACTTTCGGGCTCACATGTTTAACGTTTCCGTACTCTGAGTAAACAGTTTGGGAAGAGCCGGGAATTTAACTCGGGTCGTTCGAATACAATCCTCGCGCGCTAACCACTGAGCTGTTCCACCCCTTAACTCATTTCTCCGTCGACTCGGACCGTCCGACCTACCCGAAGGTGTAAGGTATCTGTTTGAGCGACCGGTAAGTGCCATCCAAATAAGATCGGAACCCAGTGGAGGTAGCATCCACAGGGACCGTAGTCTCCTTTCCCTACTGCCAACTTCTCTGAGGGACTTTCAGAACCATATATTTAACGTGCCCATATTCGGTGTGAACACTGGGACAGTTTGGGCAGAGTCTGTAGCTTATTTCAGAATAGAGATGATAGAATAAAAATTAATACATTTTCGTCATATGCATGATTATAGTAAGTTTCTAAATCTCCAAAGTATAACGAACTTTCAACAACGACTGTAATATTCTACAGAAATCCGATAGATTTATTTTATTCTTAGTACTTTTTCTAATCTAGATCGTTATAGATAATATTAAATATTTATGAATTGTGTGAATACAGCAGTCAGTCGGTACACCGACGTTCTGCTGGAATTACACAGTTCTAAAAAACATTTCTATTTCTTCAGAAAGGCAATCAATCACCCGCCATTGACCTTGCCTGATAGAACGTATAATTTTCTATTTTATATTGAAAAATGTCAACTTATTTAATTACCGTATAATTACCCCGTCTGAAAATGGCAATTCAAATAAGCAGCAATGATATACAATTTTATCTTTTTTAAAACCGTCTTTTATTAGCATATAATATCTGTAATTCCTTCTGGAATATAATATATTATTAAAAATCTATTACATTCATTTTTAAATATGCAGGCGATGTAAAAACATCTCCTGCTGCATCTCATCAAAAGTGTATTATCTTTTTCTTCTTTTACTTACGATCCCAAATTAATCAACGCCTTTTCCCCTTTTCGCCCTCTTTCCCTTGTTGCTCGCGGCGCCGGTTTATTATTCCCTAATCGTAGGGAAAATGTCCCCCCCAGTGTGATGTTACAATGTCAATAAAAATGATACCATCTTATTTCCCTTCTGCGCCATCACTGTCAGAGCGAAGAAGGGAGCCGTTTAAATCCGGGCTTTTCGTGACGTAGTATGACGTCATCGGTTGTAGTCCTGGAATTTTGAAATTAATTAATTCGCTTTGGTTTTGAAATGAGGTTTAATTGGATATTCTTATTTCATATGGTTCCTGGATAGAAAATATACATTTTTAATGAAGACTATTTCTAAGAATTTTGACACACATAATTTCTTTAACAAATTTTGACAAATTAAATTTTAACAATCTTTAACAAATTTTTCTTTAATAAATTTTGACACACATAAACTCTTAAGCCGGCCGTCCAAATAGCTGCTCTTAGTCCTCTGGACGAGACGGACGGTCTGGGTCTTCAACACATAAATTCTTGGGCGCGGTAGCCCATTGGTTAGCGCGCTGGAGTTGCACTCGGTAGGCCCGGGTTCGATTCCAGCCGCTGCCAAAACTGCCGCCGTGTTCACGCGGAGTACGATCACGATAACCATGGGTCCGTAAGTCCTTCCGAGAGGTTGGTGGTAGGGGAAGGAGGGTACTGTCCCTGTGGATGCCTCCCCCACTGGGTTCCGGTCTAAATTGGGTGGCACTTCCCGGCCGTCCAAACAGTTACCTTGCACCTTTCTGGTAGGTCGGACGGTCTGGGTCTCAACAACAACACATAAATTCTTAAATCTTAGTTAGAAATGTGCATAGAAGTGTAATTTTTATTTTCGCATACTCAGCGGCGTAATTAGGATTTTTAGATCCTTGAGAAAAAATATGTTTGGCCATCCAAATTTTAAATTCCCAAAAAATAAAATTTTGGGGACCGATAAAAAAAAAAGCATTTAAGACAATGCTTATATTTTCGGGGCCATTTTCATAAGTGAAAAAAAATTCAAACTTTTTGTGGTCTCTTTAATTTCACTTCTTTTAAGAAAGTATTTACTGCTTTAGTTTATATTAAAAAACTGATACAACTTTAGACCAACTTTAAGCACATCATGTACTTTCCCCCACTGTGAAGGGAAAAAAAAACTGCGAAAAAAAACATCGTTAAACGTACAAGTACGCATTTCGTGTCGTTCTGGCTCCGGCTGAACCCTCCGTAGGAATTCGCGTTTTCCAAACTTTTAGAAACAGTTTTATTTATACTAAACAAGTAATGGACATTTTTTGTAAAGTTTTTTCGTATTTATCATAAAAATCAGTTTAATTAGTCATAATAAATAACTTAATATGTATAATTATTACAATAACAATGAAAACATTTTTCCAATTACATTTTGAGGAAACATTGTTTCGTTTTGGGCGCAGTAAAGATCCGGGCCCATACATTTCTTGGGTCCTTAAGCGTCGCTTAATTGCACATAATACTAATTACCTCACTAATCATACTATCATAGAGTTAGAAAGAAGGAGATAAAACTCCTATGGATGAAACGCTTGAAAATGCCATAGTGCTTTGAGAATTATTTCTAGGTGTCGCTAGTGTTGGTAAAGTAGCAGCTATTGTTAGCTAACACAACAGAAAGGCATAGTATTTAGAATGTGCATTTTTGATTACTTTTATATTAAGGGTTCCCTAATTATGAGTATAATTAACCAGTATGTTTTCATAGTTGTAGGATAGAGTACATAATGTATGGAGAGAAAAATATATTTAATTGAAAGGTGAAATAATTTTGAATACGTAGGTATATTCTTTATTGATTCAGTTCTACTTTGCATTGCGCTAATAATTTATTTTTTATAAAACTGACAGTTTAAATAAATATTTCAGGCCTTTCGCCATAGAAATACACACAATGCAGGGCTACTTATCTTACCCCAGCTCCACCTGAATTATTGTCTCATACGATATTGGCGTTTTCTTTATAAAGTTTTAACTCCTTTTACCTCCATGCATACTATTATATACAAAATGTCGTTTTCCTGAAAACTTAACAATCCGAGATTTCGGTTTGAAACACACGTTCTATGCATGTTTTACGATCCTTCTTAGAACAATAGTTAGAAATTCGTATGTAAAAGGCATAAATTTGTATGTGTTAAATTAAATCTTCTGAACACCTTAAATTTATCAACTTGACTAGTTAGTTGCTAACTTATTCTGAAAATTTCTAAAAGAACGACTTTCAAACGAAATATCATAAGATACATTCTTTCTCTCTTATACTGGTTAAGATACATAGGGACGTAAAAGAATAGAACGTATGAGAAAGTCGAATAGAGACTCAAATTCCACATATTTTTGGATAATCGGGATAAAACATGTATGTGTTAAATTAAATCTTCTGAACACCTTAAATTTATCAACTTGACTAGTTAGTTGCTAACTTATTCTGAAAATTTCTAAAAGAACAACTTTCAAACGAAATATCATAAGATACATTCTTTCTCTCTTATACTGGTTAAGATACATAGGGACGTAAAAGAATAGAACGTATGAGAAAGTCGAATAGAGACTCAAATTCCACATATTTTTGGATAATCGGGATAAAACAAATTTAGATAATCGAGTCACTTTTATTTGATCCAAACTTCTGGTAATATACACTATATAATTTCGTTAAATCTACCATGGCAGTAGAGAAGTATTGGAAAAATTTTAAGTCTCCAATAAGATTGAGGGCAATTAAAATCGCTCACAGCAAATTTTAAATTCATAAGATGCACCGATAAATTGAAAAGTAGAAAAAATATCAATATACTCAAAAAAATAGCAGAAATATCGTATGCTGTTTTAAGTACTTTAAACAATAATTACAGACCATGGAGGTAAAAGGGGTTAAAACTTCATATTAAGAAAACGCAAATATCGTTTGAGATACTAATCCAGGTGCCGCTGCGATAAGTTGTCCTGCATTGTATGCATTTCTATGGCGAAAAGCCTAAAATATTTGTTTAAACTGTCGAGTCTGTAAAAATAAATTATTAGTGCAATTCAAAGTAGAACTGAAACAATAAAGAATAGTCCTATGTATTCGAAATTATTCTACTTTTCAATTTATTTTTATCTCCCTATATTCTGTACTCTATCTCACAACTATGAAAAAATTCTGTTTAATTATACTCATAATTATGCAACCTGTCATTTAAAAATAATCAAAAATACAGAGTGATCATAATTAAAGTTTCCGGTTTGAAAATGATCTCAAATAAAAACCACTGGTCAGAATGATTTGAAATTTTGCGTGAACACTCGTGGAGCAATGGAATTTTATTTGGTGAAGAAAAAAAACAGTAGTTCAAAACGTCGCCGCTAGGAGAATAATTGGCGCTTTACTACACTAGAATGCAATATAAAAGTAATAAACGTTGACTTACTCATTGGCTAATGACGTAATAAATGTTCAATATGCTATCCTTCGAATAGAAAATTAAAAGTCGATCTTTCATCATCATATGCATTCAAGTAATGAAAAAAAATTTCATCCATTGAAACAATGTTAAATTCTAAGCAAACGTAAGCCGTATCTTTTTTCACAAAAAGTGGATATAACTTGATTTGCATAATTGCTCTTCAAATGCTGCTGCAAATTTGCACAAGACAGTGACGTTGCAATAAACGTTAGCTATAAAAAAGGAAGAGCGGAACTTGTTTCTCATGACTTAATGAAAAATCTCTATTGTTCTGTTGCATTGACTCTATCATTAAAAGATCGTGCTCTTCTAGTCAAATTGTTTTATGAGAATAACAGCTCTTGTTTAGTAACTCTTAGAAAGTTCAGAACGTTGAAAAAGTTAAAATCTGGTCCTCTGTGTGGCAAAAGCTTGCGCAAAATGATTTTAAAATTTGAAGAGACTGGCTCTTTGGACATCAAACCTGGCAGGGGACGGACAGCAGTCGATGGAGAGATAGTAGAAGGCGTAGCTACATCGTTAGAAGAAGAGCGTAACGCTAATGCATCTACGAGTGCACGTGGAATTGCCCGATCATTAGACGTACCCTCCAGTACGGTGTAAAAAATTTTGAAACACATTTTGAAATGTTATCCTTACAAACTGACCCATGTTCAACAGTTTCTACCTGCGGACAATGTTGCACGCGCAATGTTCGCACTTCAATTTCTGGCTCGGATACAAGTGGACGATGAATGGCCCTGGAACGTTTTGTGGACTGACGAAACACACTTCCATCTCCACGGAACTCTTAATACGCAAAAATCTGAGCAACCGAAAATCCACAGGAACTACGCCAGGTGCCTCTTCATTTCCCCAAAGTCACTGTGTGGTGCGGATTTACAGCAGCGTTTATTATCGGGCCTTTCTTTTTTGAGGAAGTTGGTCCTCATGGCCCCGTCACCTGTTCTGTCAATGGCCATCGATATGAACGTCTTTTGAAAAGTCACGTTATACCCACACTGAAAAAGCGTCAGTGTATCGATAACACTATTTTCATGCAGGACGGGGCTCCACCACATATCGCAAAACCAGTGAAGCGGCTGCTTCGCAGTCATTTTGGAGATGACAGAATCATCAGCCGCCATTTTCCTGTAAGATGGCCAGCACGTTCCCCTGACCTCAATCCATGTGATTTTTGGCTTTGGGAGCATCTGAAGAATATGGTGTTTAATGGACGCATTACCAATTTAGCGGAACTTAAAGCTAGCATCACGCATCACATCCACAACATCTCTACAGAAACACTCAAATCTGTTGTTGAACACACTATTTTGGGTTTTCAGCTTGTTTCAGAATGCAAAGGACAGCATATTGAACATTTATTACGTCATTAGTCAATGAGTAAATCAACGTTTATTACTTTTGTAATGCATTCTAATGTAGTAAAGCGCCAATTATTTTCCGAGCGGCGACGTTTTGAACTACTGTTTTTTTCTTCACCAAACAGAATTCCATTGCTCCACGAATGTTCACGCAAAATTTCAAATCATTCTGGCCAGTGCTTTTTATTTGAGACCATTTTCAAACAGGGAACTTTAATTATAATCACCCTGTACATATGCTAAATAATACGCCCTTCTATTGTGTCAACTCACAATAGTAGCTACTTTACTAACACTAGCGACACCTATATATATTTCTCAAGGAATTATGGCATTTTCAAGTGTTTCATCCATTGGAGTTTTATCTCTTTCTTTCTAACTCCATGTTATAGACTTTTTTTTTATCTATCGAAAAACATGGCGTTTCCACAGAATGAAGTAGTTTTTATTTTAGAGCAATATTTCTCTAGAGATTCTTACGAGAGTGTCGTTGAATAGTTTCAGAAGAAAAATCCAGGCTCTGAAATCCCTAACAAGTACGAGGTCAGTAACGTGTTTTCGGGGAGCTGGATTTGTATTTCATTTTGAACTCAGGATATGTTGGCTGAAATAGAGACTGCGTTGTTAAAACTCTTCAATGAACTCTTCTGAAACTCTTTAACGAACTCTTCTGAAACTCTTCAATGGACTCTTCTGAAACTCTTCAATGACGCTTGTAAGAATGACTTGAGAAATATTACTCCAAAATAAAAATTACTTCATTCTGGGAAAACGCCATGTTCTTCGACTGATAAAATAAGGTCTGTATTTATCGCTAGACGTATTAAAAACTGCATACGATATTTCAGAGATATTAATTACTTTCCATATATTCATAGTATTGTATAGGAAAAATGATATGACGAGGTCGAAAATTCGAATTCGAGTTTTGAACAGAAAACTACGTTTCTAGCATGCCAAAACTCGAATCAAATGTTTTTAAGATGATGTCTGTGTGTGTGTGTATTAATGTGTGTTAGTGTTAATGTGTGTGTTAGTGTTAATGTGCGTGTGTTAGTGTGCATTAGTGTGTGTGTGCTAGTGTGTGTGTGTTAGTGTTGTGTGTGTGTGTGTTAGTGTTGTGTGTGTGTGTGTTAGTGTGTGTGTGTGTGTGTGTGTGTGTGTAAGTGTGTGGGTATTAGTGTGTGTGTGTGTCAGTGTGTTAGTGTGTGTGTGTGTGTTAGTGTGTGTTTGCTAGTGTGTGTCCGTGAGTCTGCGAAAGCGATATCTCAGGAACGAAAAGAGAGTTTCAAACAAAATTTGGTACAGATATTGCAATAAGTGAATACTGAAAGAGTTTCAAACAAAATTTGGTACAAATATTGCAATCAGTGAATACTGGAAGAGTTTCAAACAAAATTTGGTACAAGTATTGCAATCAGTGAATACTGGATGCCGTTTGATTTTAAGGGCAATTGAATGTTCGGAAGATCTCCAAATTTTCGAATGAAATTTTGAAAATAATCATTAAAAAAGCAGAACTTTTAATAATGTTACGTAAATTATTATTTCTTATGTAACTTTCATTAACAAAAGAATGACGCAAACTTTAAAAGGCAAGCATGAACCGTTCTCAAAATATTGTACGTTTTTCTAGTAAATTTATCAAAAATAATACATGAAATTATAAAAAATATGAACCATCGTGAAACATTTCATGCAACATTATGCGACCAATTTGTTAGCATTATTTTTGTGGATCTAGTTCGTTCCATTTACAAGAGAAGATACTGTTGTAATAGTCTTGTGATTTTATGACAAACAATTCGCCGATTGTTATCTTTATAAGAAAAGCTTTTCTCTTCATCTGTCTGTAACATTTGGCGATAAATTTGGCGATCTATTTAATGAAATATCGCTAACTTAGCGATGTGTTATTTCAGATTGACAGAAATATAGTCGAAATTGCAAAAATGACGCCAAATTAATGAATTAATTATTAAAATATTTATTATGTGGACTGACTACATTGATTATTGTGGTTACTATCAACATTCATATTTGTCAATTTAGAATTACGCGAAATATAAGTTAATTGGGTACTTCGAAATAGTTTTACATGTTTGTTTGTTTTTATTTCTAGAGTAGCACTTAATATAATGATCATTCTCCAATCAATCTGCAATATTGTGAATTATTTAGCCTTTACATGACATTGCCCTAGTGCACCAGTGGGGGAGGAACACACTACGCCTAACAACACAACGTCCATGCCCACTTTTGGGACTCGAACCCGCAAACCGGTAGCAGAGGGAACAAAAGGAAACGCTTGCCTTAACCACTCAGCCACCGCGTCGGCTAGTTTTACATGTTGTCATCCAAAAAAGTGCTATATATGCAGTTCAATGGTAAAAATATCATGCCGTGGATCTTAAACATCATTTTTTCACTGTGAAAAAAGTAAATTCATTGCATTATTTAAGGAAAGTCATGTGCTGTCTGTCCACAGAAGATTTTTTCAAATTTTTTTGGGAGAAAATGAAACAAAAACTTTCGAGCGTTTAAAAATTTTCGGTGTTTTGAGAATACTATAGGGGGAATCGCTGTCTTTCGAACAAATTAAACAAATAGAATAAAATGTGGTACGATTATTTCGATTGATAAACAGCACAATAAAAAATATCCAGAGACCTTCTCGAGATATAATACATTTTACTTTTTTCACATGACGCGTTTTCTCTCTTGAATACATAAGGCGAATCAATTAAAATTTGATACATTTTTTTTAATTAATAAATTTCTAAAGTTTTTGAGTTCGAATTAGGGGACAGCTTTCGATTTTAAATTTGTAAAAAAAAAAAAAAAAAAAAAAAAAAAAAAAAAAAAAAAAAAAAAATCAATTTAAACCTTGTTGCAGCTATTTCATATATATATTATGTAAAAGCGAATAATATAATTTACAGAACGTTAACAAGCGCCGTTCTCGAGATATTGTACGTTTTTCAGATAAAATGGGAAATATAAACAAAAATAAATATGTTGACTATTATCAAATGAGACGGTGCATCATTGGCAGATTCAACCAGAAATAAATATACGTCTCTATTTAGAAGCTATCATGAGCAGTTCTCGAGATATTAGATATTTTATCTTTCAATCGGGCGTGGGATATTTCTTGAAATAATAAAGCGATTTCCATGAAATTTTGTATGTTTATTGTGATCTGTAACAACAAAAGATTTTGTGATTTTTAAGAAAGCTATAATTCGTGTTTCGCTTTTCTACAATTCAGATTTTTTTTTAATGAACAAATTATTAACGACAAATTTCCGCGTTTTATCTTTATTCACATTATATTTCCAGTAAACGTAATTGCTCATATCAAATGAGTGTGCAGAATTCTGCAGTTATAATTTTTTTGGCGTATTAAATATCCGAGAATAAGGAACCAAAAATCATAGTCTTTCTCAATTGCTATTCAAAAGTTTGATTTAAAAACTTTGATTGGGGGATAGACTTTAGAAGAGCTATGTGAATCAGTTTAGTTAAAAAAAAAAATTAATTTCGAATTTTGCGGAATTTCGGGTTCCGAATTTAAATTCCTTCGAATTGAGAATTATGACAAAGCAGTGGGGAGACTTGGCTAATGAATGCATTTTCTGAATTTTCATATTTGTATTTTTGATGTGAAACATTTTAAGGGTGCGGAGAACGAATGGGGATTTTTACGTATACCTAAACGGAAACCATTATTATAATTTGAAGGTCTGGGTCGTTAACGTCGTCGACAAATTCAGTGACCTTGGAGAATAATTTTGTGAAATATTGCAAACGGCGATTTTTAGAGAGTTCTAGAAACTCGAATATTGCAAATTGGCTAAGAACTTCACGAATTACGTGCTTTTTCCAGAATTTCCTACAGAGGATATGTGAGCTCTTTATCGTTCAGTTGGGTTGTTGACGTGATACGAGTAAAAATATCTCCCGAACTCATTGCTGAACCCGATATCTAATTTTTATACTGATTGTATATACCGTTTAAGATTATTTTGTGATCCAGACAGTCCGATCTACCCGAAGGTGTTGTTGTTGAAACCGAGACCGTCCGACCTACCAGAAAGGTGTAAGGTAACTGTTTGGACGGTCGGGAAGTGCCACCCAATTTAGACCGGAACCCAGTGGGGGAGGCATCCACAGGGACCGTACCCTCCTTCCCCTACCACCAACCTCTCGGAAGAACTTTCAGACCCACATGTTTAACGTGATCGTACTCCGCATGAACACGGCGGCAGTTTTGGCAGTGGCTGGAATCGAACCCGGGCCTACCGAGTGCAACTTCAGCGCGCTAACCAATGGGCTCCCGCGCCCCCTACCCGAAGGTGTAAGGTTGCGGTTTAGACAGCTGGAAGAGCTGCCCAATTTAGACCGGAACACAGTGTGGATGACATCCACAAGGACCGTACCCTCTTCCCACCGACCCATCACCTTTCGGATTTACCCCAAGATTTTAGGATCTACAGATTTATCGTGTCCGTACTTCGCATAGACACGGCAATAGTTTCGAGCTCGGGACCTCCTAATTCGATCCTTTTGACTTAACTATTGGGTTAATCCTGTCCACATATTCTTCAAGCTGTATTATAAAATAATTCGTCTAGAAAAGTGTAAAAAATAAAATAAAATGTTAGATCTGTGAATTATGTGCATTGACATCTGCCGTACACGCAAGTATGTTCTTATCGATAGTAGCAGGTGCACTCTAGTGACTCTAAAGTTACACTGAAACGATTTATCGTTGCTAACTTCGTCGTTTGTAGTTCGATTAGGACGTAATGAACTGAATTATATCAATTTATCAAAATTTGATAATTTTTTGCCAGAAAATATTGAAATCTTTCCCTAGGTGCCTTTTTTTTTTCGTCACATACATCAATCTTTTCCCATTCGAAAAATGAGAAGAGAGCAACCTTTCACGTCAATGTTTTCGACCCAGACCGTTCGACCTACTAGAAAGTTTGGACGGCCGTGACAGTGCCACACAATTCAGACCGGACAGTGCCACCATGGAGCGAACAGTGCCACCGGACAGTGTATCCGAACAGTGCCACCCAATTTAGACCGGGACTCAGTGGGGGCAGCATCCACAGAGATCGACCTTTCCTCCCTCTACCACCAACCTCTTGGAAAGACGTACGGACCCACATATTTAACGTGCTCATACTCCGCGTGATCACGAGGGCAGTTTGGGCAGATGCGGGAATCGAACTCGGGTCGAACTCGGTGCAATCCCCACGCGCTGACCACTGAGCTGCCCCATTCTAATCTGCCACCGGACAGTGTATCCGAACAGTGCCACCCAATTTAGACCGGGACTCAGTGGGGGCAGCATCCACAGAGATCGACCTTTCCTCCCTCTACCACCAACCTCTTGGAAAGACGTACGGACCCACATATTTAACGTGCTCATACTCCGCGTGATCACGAGGGCAGTTTGGGCAGATGCGGGAATCGAACTCGGGTCGAACTCGGTGCAATCCCCACGCGCTGACCACTGAGCTGCCCCATTCTAATCTGTAAGGAGTAACAGAGTTACTCACTCTTGTTTTGTATTTACTGAAAAAAATTAAAATTTATTTCGTTTCATTCCCTATTAATAATTATGCGAATAGAATCAGAAACCCATGAAAGACTGTTTAGTTAGCTAAATAGAGTGTATGCAGGCGAGTCATGGAAAAATCGAAACTTAATCTTTTCCAGACTTAAGTTCCTGTACTTAAGTATTACTCTTTCCTAGTAATACTGAAGTTATACAGACTTATGTATTACTACATCTGATCGATGCATCTAAACGACAGGGTTAAATTGTTCGGGCGCCATTGTACAGAACTCCCGTCTCCGCTGATATTCGAACTGATCAGACGACGCTCTATCCATTGAACTATAGGGTAAATATTTTTTATTTCATATAGGAGAGTTTTAGCTTACAGCGTGTTCATTCCAAGATGTTCCCCCATATTTTATAAAAATGTTCATTTATTATAATTTTATTATAAGGAGATTTTAACTCGATAGTTTTACAAACGAGTAAAATGTCCAGGCGTCTCTTTTTCTCCTCTCTCGCTAGAGTATTTTTTGAAATACAGACGGAATAATTTGAAATACAGGCATCTTTCCCATGACGTGAATCTAGGGTTGCTATATGCCGCAGTTCGAAGAAAGGTTGCCCGATTTGGCGATTTATCGCTAATTTGTCGACTTCCCGAAGGTTCGAGAAACACCTCGAAATAACGATTATTCTACGAGATATGAGATATTTCTAGAAAAGTTTTCAAGTTTAAGTAGAAAAGTTCTAAGTTTTCAAATATAATAAATTATTGTAGCACTGTGATAATTTAAAATATATCAACGCTTAGTTATTCGCATTTTAGAGATGTTTAAATAAAATTGCATTTCAGTTGGAAAGTATTTCATAATCAATTTTTTATGCATGATTGATCTTTCCTGTACATAATTTGCCATACACTTTTACGTTACATAATTTCACGAAATATAATTACATTCTTTATTGGAGTCGTAAACGCCGCCCGCTAATGTCATGGAAGAAGTGAAAATTTTGTAACCATATCATCATTATCAAGTGGTTTGTCTCTTTCAATTGCCAAAGACAGCTAAAGATGAAAGTTTTTCTTTCCCCATTGTACTTCGAAGATAATTTTTCAATTTCCTCAGACATGAAAAGAGATCGTTCACAGCTGGATGAACACATTGGCACAGTAAAAAGAAAAAGTTAAATAATGCTGTTACAGTAAATATAATTTTTAGATTTTATTTTTCTAATACATTCAAGAATTTTTTCTGCTTTCCATGTCGTCCGTTGTAACTGCTTTACATCCTTTGAGTGAACTGGACAGTACCCCCCTCCTCCCCCCCCCCCCAAAAAAAAGTGATTTTTAAATTAATTTTTTCTATGTTTGTAAGTTTTATCATTGAATAAAATAGGCGTAGGCAGTTAGTTCTTCATCCCAAAAGTTTGAAGCATTTCGTGCCTCTTGGTCTGCATCTTAATCAGACAACATGGAGATGAGGATTAACAAATCATTTATGTCGTTCTTCTTAAATCTTGATTAAATTTCATTAGATATTGAATCAATAGTTTCAGTTAGAAATGCAATATATGCTTCTACCACGAAACTTCAAACTGGTTTTAAAAAACAAGTCATTGGGAAAATAATTAGAAGTTTGAATGGTAGAGTTAGTTAACATTTACACCATCTGCGATCGGTGGGGTGTGTGTGTGTGTGTGTGTATGTGGGGGGGGGGGGGGTCAGAGGAGATGGAGATAAAAATTAGAGACAGAGATCCTTCATAGATGAGGAAATGCTCTGAAAAAGAAATGTACGCTGAAAAGTGCAGAAGTCAAAATATTTTTTTATAAACATATTTATTTTATTCTTCTTCATAAATATACCTTTTCTAGTAAATAAAAAATATAACTTATTCTGCACCTTATTTAACAAAAATTCGCAGGGAATTCAGAGGAAATCAAATTCCGACTTAAACACGTGTGTTCTTTCTAATACCAATGTATTACATTTTCGATACATGTAATAAAAAATCGATTCACTACAAGGAATAAAAGTTTCCAAAAAATGCTCTTTCTTCGAATCTCATTGTATATCACTGAAAAGACTGACATATTTTCTCCGGATTTTACAATCAATAAGAAAACGACCTCGCATTTTTCTCAAATATAAAGTCACTTTGATGTCTTTATTCTTTCGTTATCATTGTACGTTTGCTAGATAAAAAATGACATTTTTTTTCTAAGCGACACCTAGCGGAATCGTCCGGACAGGCTAGCATTTGTCATTCATCGTTCATTTTTCGATCAAAATTTCTCTAGAGAAAACGATTATGGCAATGATATTTTGCAATAAATTGCAGACGATTTTTCTTTATATCGCACTGAATTTAAAATTTAAATGACGCAACGTTTTTGAAATGCCGTACATCTGTCTTGTCTGATATTTGAAGTCTGATATATCTCATATTTTTATGTGATTGCCTATAAAGGAATATTTTAATTTTATTTTGAAGTATAAAAATATATTTCGAAAACGAATAAAAGATGAAATATTATTCTAGACGGTTATTCACTGAAATGCGTGCAACAATTCTTGCTTTATAAATTTTCTTTTTTCATAATGGTCTTAGAAAAACTTTTATACACAAAATATATATGTTTAAACGCATTAAATTCATTCTAGGAAAGCTAAATTCGCTTAATATAGTGTAAATTTTTACACTATTGAATCTAGTAGTCATTTAAGGTGTTTTTATTGAAAAATTATGCCTCCTGTTTCGGTTTGTTCTATGAATTTTACATTACGTATAAATGGTTTCATTTAGATGCATTGATTTACATCCTTTATCTAAATGTTTTCATTTAAATACATTGTGTCAGTCATGTAATAAGTTAAACTTATTTTTCATGCATATTGCAGTACTCTATATCTTTTAGAAATGCATTGTTTTTCACGAAATAGAGGATCAGAAATTAGCTTTAAAAACAAGAAAGATCAATCATGCATAAAGAATTGATTATGAAACACTTTTCAACTGCAATACAATTTTATTTAAACATCTGTTAAATGCAATACATTCAGCGGTGCTATTTTTAATTATCACAGTATTACAATAATTTATTTAGTGCTTGACCATTTGAGAAAAAAAAAATTTATTTTACTTAAAATTAAATTACTAAAAATTACTAAAAATTAATTTACTTAAATTTATTTTACTTTAAAATCGTGGAGGTAAAAGTACTTTCTAACTCCATGTTTTCACGGTTCATGCTCTTGCAGGTTGTCCGCAGGAAGGTGTTCTTTAACCAATTTTATGGTGTCTTGTTGTGGACTCTCTTTTGAAGAACATTACTAGTTCTGGCTTTAGATATGCTGATGATGTTGTAATTGTTGCTAGTTTGGTAATACTGTCTCTGACATTATGTCCGGTGTCCTTAGGAGCGTTGAGTCATGCTGCAATAATGCTGGTCTTTCTGTTAATCCGCATAAGACAGTCATGGTTGCGTTTACTAGAAAACGTATTCTCAACCTTAGAGACATTTGTTTCTTTGGTCAGAAGCTTATCTGTTCTAATGGGAATTTATTTTGATATGGACCTCAACTGGAAAAGACACTTTGATTACTGTGTGATTAAAGCTAGAAGAATTTTCTGGTCATGCAGAAGTGCTATTGGAAAAACCTGGGGATTGAACCCCAGAGCTATTCATTGGATTTATTCTATGGTGATCTGTTCCATCATTACCTATGGCTCTATTCCTGGTGGTCTAGTGTCAGGTGTGAAACTGCCAAATTAGACTTATTTAGGATCCAAAGGGTGGTTTGTATTGCAATCTCTGGGTGCATGAAAACTACTCCCACTGCAACTCTTGAACTTTTGCTTGGACTGCATCCTCTATACATGAATATTGAGGCTGAGGCTCTCATAAGCCTGAAAAGACTCAAATATTTGGGTCACTGGAAAGATTACTCAAAATATTTGTCTTGGAGTAATCTTAATAGTAATGTTATGAATCATCCATATCTCTTTATGCCATCTGATGGCATTCTTGTCAGGTATCTTTGACAAGCCTTATGGGATTCAGGTCCCTTCACGGGATGACTGGAGGAAGACTCCTACCTACAATAAGAAGATGTGCACTGATCTCCAAGCTAGCTGGTAGCACTGGTGTCGGAGTATGCTGTCCAGATGATGGTACAAAACTGTTTTACCCACTTGGCAGCTACGCTACTGTTTTTCAGACCGAGGTCTCTGCTATTCTAATATGTTGTAGAATTTGCTCTGACAGAAATTACAGGAGTAACCAAATCTATATTTGCTCTGATAGCCAGGCTGCTCTTATGGCTCTATGGAAGTTTACTATAACCTCTTCCCTTGTTTGGGAGTGCTACGCTGCACTTTGTAATATCACCAGCAACAATCAAGTCATAATTTACTGGGTGCCTGGACATTCAGGCATTTCAGGAACCTAAGCATTATGGGTGTCACTAAGGACCCGATTTGTAGAACTGCCGCACACATACCCGGTCACACACAAACTGCCACACACATACCCGGCCGTCCAATTTGTTGCTCAAGTCCTCAGGATGGGGGTGCTACACTGCACTTTGTAATATCGCCAGCAACAATCAAGTCATAATTTACTGAGTGCTTGGACATTCAGGCATTTCAGTAAGTGAATTGGCTGATGAGTTGGCTAAAAAAGGTTCGCGCACACCCTTTGTTGGTCCAGAGCCAGCTTTGGGTGTCTCTAATGAACTGATCAGAAGAACTGTTTATGACATCTTTAGAAAGCAGCAGTGCGAAAACTGTTGCAACATAAAGGGTTAAAGGCAGGCAAAAGAATTGAACTGCAAGTGCCCTAGTGTGCGTCATAGGGAGCTATTCAAGCTCAATAGAATTGGCATTAGAAGGGCTGCTGGGTTCCTTACTGGGCACTGCACCCTTAAACGACACCTAAGCATTATGGGTGTCACTAAGGACCCGATCTGTAGAGGCTGTAAGTACAGCGAAGAAACTGGTGAGTGTGAAGTGTTTTCTGCCCATAGGTTCGAGTATTTGGGTCGACATGTGATCGAGCCCTGGGAGTTACAGGATGGTCCTGCCAAGTGTTTGTTGATCTTTGCTTCAGCTACTGGTCGCTTCTCTTAGGGACTGTTTCATCTTTGGAGAAAGTACAATAGAGCTCTGGTCGATGTGCTAGGCTCTCTTTGAGCCACCCACCTCTAAGTCATAACGCCATGTTTAAAACTTCATCGTAAAAGGTAATGCTATAAAATCTTCTGCTTGTCTATGTAAAATCAATGAATATTTCATTCCTATCACATATATTCCAGACTCCGGCACTAAATAATTTTGTGTTAAAAAATTCAGCAATTCTTATACAATTCATCTTACAGCTTGATTTGTTTACATTCTGCATACGTTAAAATTAGGCTTTGTTGTAGAACTAATCAAAATTTGATGTTCATTTAATCGCCAAAATATTGTAATTGCGTTGGCGCAGAATATAGCGGCACAGAAAATACGAAAAAGTAAAGCGAATTTAGGACGGATGTAACATTAAAATTTAAAAGAACTTTAAAAATCACGATTTTGACACTGGAAAAAAATAGATGGATGCCATATTTTATTTTGTAGTGGATCACTTAATCTCTTAATGTAATATGGGTGTAATTATTATTTTAATTTTTATTTAAAAATCTACAGAACATATTTTGCCATTTTTTATATATATTCTATGGATAATTTGAATATTTCCTAAAATTTTCGAAGCAATTTGTGAAATTTAACTTCGCTTAAAAAATGTTTGAAGAATGAGGTCCTATAGGGTTAAATGCATTTCCCCTTTTCAACCCGGGTTCAATCCAAAACTAATTAGGCGATATTATTCATTTACATTCCCATATGTTCCACAAACCGTCTCAACAACATACTAAAATTTTATTTTGATAAAGTCATTTTTACGGCAGTTATCGTGCGAAAGGGCAGACACACAGAATGAACAAAGTCATAAACACTTTTCAACTATGTTGTAAAGTGTTGAAAATATAGTTTATTTAATCAAAACACAGCAGACTCATGATAAGTACACATTTATATTATGCAAATAACATACTATATTTGACCAAGAAACAAGAAGCTGATAATAAACATGTGCTAAATATACAACTAAAATGAAAAAGAGTTTGCAATGGCTTTGCCGATCTATATAGTGTTTTATTCTGCAAAATGTCCAAAGGTTCGGCGGTACGATACTTAGATGTATTCCACTCTGATCAGAACCAAGGGTTAACTTGTATTAGTTCCGAACATAAATTTTCCCTTTGAGAACACCAGCACCCAAACACACTTTGACCTTTGGGATAACAGAACTTAGGTTATCATATCCTTATCGGACTTCTGTGGTGATTGTGACAGTCGTGTTCAATTTTTATCCCAAAGGAATCCATGACTGAAGCCATGATATTCCGACACTTGGGCATGGCATCTCCGATTATTGACATGCTGTAGTTGAGCATAGTTAGGATATCGCCGTCAACTAAGGTTCTTTAATATAAGGTTGGGCACTCAGCTCGGCAATCAATGAAACAGTTGTCAGCATGACGACATGCGAATTAAGTTTCATCATCCGGGATGTCAAAGTTCAGAGTAAACTGAATTTTGACATAGTTGCCAAAACACAAAAAGCTTTCGCATTATTACAGTTAAAAATTGTTTGTTAATTTTGAAGTTGAAATATCTAGGCGTAAACAACTTGCACAAAGATTTTAAATTATACTGTGCACACAGAATCCAGTGACGTCGAAGAAAATTTAGTGATGTCAGTAGAGTAAGATGACACTCGCAGTTAAGTCCTTCTTGAGAGCCTGAGAATAAAATGAGTGGGTTCTAAATTCCCATGTGATTATTTGCACGGAACCAAGTAAAATAATAATGCCAATCATGCCCGGGATAAGCCCCCCCCCCCTGATAGCAACTACCTTTAAAACGCCACCAGACAATCTCGAGCCAATCAACGCCACCAGACGCCACCCTCCGAAACGCCACCAGACAATCTCGAGCTTTATCGAATCAAAACCATAAATCGAGGCTCAGAACTCGCCTCTTAACCTTTTGGTTACGGGTGGGATAGCGTCTATCCCAAAACGAAGAACCTCTAAAAAAGACAGGTATTTGACATACCTTATCCCAAACAGTTCGATCCCCTTTTGCAGGCATTGGCGTCCATGGACGCCAATGCCTGCAAAGGGATATCGAACTGTTTGGGATAGGGTATATCACATACCTGTCTTTTTGGGAGGTTCTCCGTTTGGGATGGACGCTGTCCCACCCGTAAGTAAATGTTAAATACGTAAAATAATGTTATATATTAAAACTGCTTTTAGCCGATTTTTGCTCATTTCAACGTATAAGGTAAGGAAGTCAACGGATAAGGTATGTCAAATACATGTCTTTTTGAGAGGTTCTTCGTTTTGGGATAGACGCTGTCCCACCCGTAAGCAAAAGGTTAAACGAATCTTAACGTAGCTAAAACAACTGACATCGGAGGCAGAACGGAGCTCCTACAAAACCATAGCCCAAGCTAACTTCTCACTGAAAACCCGCAACTATATACTTCCAGCGAGTGCTGCCAACACATGAAAGTAATATCGCAAAACAATTACATACTTAAACAGCCTTGCCAAACATAGCAACAATCACCGTGCGCAGAATGAAAAGAACAAATTAACTCGGGTAAATTCCGTACAAACGAGAACAGCGACGTGACCGGTAACAAATAACGGGAACGTTACATGTATAGCATTTAACGATCCATTCGTTATCCTTTTGCAATAGATTGCATAGTTTCTTAGCAATGCATCATGCATTCGATAATTCCAAATTTTCACATGTTCATAAAACTATAGAAATAAAATGTACCAATCATAGGTCACAAATTAATTTTTACTTTCCTTATATACATAATGTATATAAAAAGTATTGTGACGGGGCCGAAAATTAGAATTCGAGTTTTCGACAGGAGAGCACGTTTCAAGCATCTCTGATCACGAATCGAACATTTTTGAAGTGATGTCTGTGTGTATGTATGTGTGTGTGTGTATGTGTGAAAGTATGTGTGTGTGTGTGTGAAAGTATGTGTGTGTGTGTGCGTGTGTGTGTGTGAAAGTATGTGTGTGTGTGTGTGTGTGTGTGTCTGAAACTATGTGTGTGTGTGGGTGTGTATGAAAGTATGTGTGTCAGTGAGTCTGTGGAAACGATATCTCACGAACGAATGGAGCGATTCGAATGAAATTTGGTGCAAAAATCACAATCCGTGAATACTGGAGGCCTATTGTTTTAAAACACAATCGAATGTTCAGAACCTCCTAAATTTTCGAGAGTGAAATTCTGAAAAAAATCATCAAAAAATCAAAACTTTCAATAAAGTTACGCAAATAGACATTTCTTATGTAATTTTTCCTTAGAAAACGATTGATATAAACTTTAGAACGCTAGCAAGAACCATTCTTGAGATATTGCATATTTTTCAAATAATTTATCAAAAAATCCAATAAATTAAAGAAATATATTAAATGTTAAGAAACATGTTCACTTTTCATATGTAATATCATGCGATAAATTGGGTGACATTATTCTCGTGGATCTAACTCGTTCCATTCACGAGAAAAGATAATTTGAGTAATACTTTTGTATTTGAACGCCAATAGTCATTTATCTGTTGTAAGAATAACTTATTTCCCCGTCCATAACGCTTGGCGATATTTTGGCGACGAATTTGACGGAATGTCGTCAAGTTGGCGACATTTTTAAATGTTGCCAAATTAACGAGAATCTCGCTAAATGGATAAAAATGACGCTAAATCAATGAAAATGACGACTAATTGAAGAAAATTCAATATCTTTGAAAGAATATAAGAATAACATTTTTTTAACTGTAAAAGTAGTAAATTCATTGCATTATATAAGGAAAGTCATGTGCTGCCCACATGAGATTTTTTTTTATAACTTTTACGTAAGGATACACCCAAAATTTCTGTATGAAAACATATTGCTGCAAAGGCTCTGTGGCTCCACGAAAACAAACATATTACATTATTGCTTCTATTACGAAAATGGTATTGTCACAGTTGCTTACACGTGGATTAGTGAGTAGTTGAAAAATTTTATTTTCTTGCTCATTTGCATGGATGTACAGGAAAGAGGCAGGAATTGACAGACAAAGCATTTGAAAATACGTCATCTTAATCAGTTGGCTGATTGAAATGACGTATTTTAAGATGGTCGGAGCCATTTGAGATTCCAACGATAATTTTAATTGAAAAATATTAATAAGCTACAAATATTGTAAAATCTGTGCAACTTCATTAAGTTCTAGGTATGCGAATTTCAAGGCTTTATATTTACAGTGTACTTAGAATATCGAGCACAGAATAGAACTTTCTGAGCTATTTTAAAGACAAATATCTGTTAATAATAAATGCCATACATTGTTAAACGAAATTAAAAAAATATTGCAAATTAATGCTTTATGAGCTTTAATTTTCCTGTCTTTGACAGGCTTAAATACTAGTATAAAATACATTTTTGCATTTTTAAATCTTAGTTTAAAAATTCTTTGAACCTGATGGTGATGTGATAAATATTATTGCAGGAATAATTGCTAATGAAATATATTTTTATTATTTAATAAATTAATTAGAATATCAATGACTTGTATTAAATTTGCAATTAAAAGTTAAAGAAAATTTCCTAATTGCACTTTTTCATTTAATATTTTAAGCTGTCTAATAAGAAATGTATGTCATTACTAATTTCGCTTTTTTAAGTACACTTTTAATCGCCTTTTTTATTGTAGGCATAAATAATTTTTCCCTATAATTAATATTCATTTCAGTATTTTTAGGTTTTTAAATATTTTTCTGAAAATAGTTATTTAATCTGATTAAGTTTCCACGCAGAGTAATAATTTTACTTTTAATAGTTTACTACATTTCTTTACTTTGGTGTGTTTAAAAAAAATCGCAAAAATTATTCATTTTCCAGAGATTAAAACGAAAATTAAACGATACAATTTCATCCGAATTTTTAAATGGAATCAAAGAAAAATATATGAAAGCACATGTAGGTTTAAATTCGTTTTAACTTTGTATTTCAATTCACATACCTAACAGTAGATAAAAATTAAAAAACATCGCAAATGTAGAAAAATGGAGCTTATAAAAAATGTTACGATAACATTAGGATCAGACTTTTTTGTGAATATGTTATACTAGTAATTATTACTTAGGAAATTTCAGATATCATTAAAAGTTTAAACTTAAATTAATATCTTGTATCTTATTAATTTTTACTTTCCCACACTATAGAATATAGTATAAAGTATTGTATGCATAAAAAGGGTTAGAGCTTAATGGTCACGAAAATTAGCAGTCTCAATCATTGCAGTGAAAAATAGTTGCGATACAATTTTTGTGTTCGTGACGTCATTAGCGCCTCCTCGGGAGGAGGGGCTAATGATGTCACACACACACACAAGGGGTCAAACTTAGTATCAATCAAAAGATATATTCAAGTCCTTTAAAATGAAGGGTGACATGTTGTATTTATGATCATTTGGAACAACGATATAGATTTTTTAAAAATTTTCCTAGTATATAAAAATAAATAAATAAAAAAAAATGGATTTTGGTATGAGCAAAGAGGAGTCGAGTTGAGCCACACTTCAATTAATTTTTATTTTAAGAGATACATTAATAATACTTTATGCTTTATTAGTGAAATAGGCACACGTGAATTTTCCTGGAATCTGCAAGGCTATTTATATAATGTCAATAAATCTATTTTTAAAGTTTGTTTTGTATAACGTATCAAAACATTTACAATTTAATAATTTCGTTGAAGTTTTTTCATAACAAAAGAATAGTTGACGCTTTCTATTAGGAAAAGTACAGTTTCCAAACCATGAAACAACTTAATAAGAGATTTAGACAGTCACAGACTATTCTATGCACACAGTTCTATGCATTGTGTGCTTTCTGCGATATTCGAAACTCTGACATTCGAATACAGGAATCGGATTCGAGCTCTGAGTGTACATTCCTACACGGAGAATTTTTTAAATTTACTTTAAACTCTTAGTCTCTGACAAAGTAGGCCTCTAGCACGTAAAAAGAATTGTAGCTCGCAAAAATAATCCAATCCAAAAAATGGCGACCATACAAACGCTCTAGCGAAAAAAATCAGTACGGATTTTCACTCTAAAAGTTGTTTATTTCTTTCTTGATAAAATTGCAAGGAATTCCTCATCTAAAAATCAGCTCCGTAGCTAATTACTTTTTTACTTTCCCTGCAATACATTACCAATACATTACCATGTATTGCAGGGAATTGCTCGAATGGAAAATATTGGAATTATACCGAAAATCGCAACTCGAGATTTCGACGGATCTACAAATCTTGAGACCTCTAGAATACGAAAAAACTATTTTAGCGTGACGTCTGTGTGTCTGTCTGTGTGCCTGTGTGTCTATCTGTGTGTCTGTCTGTCTGTCTGCGCAATGTATGTATACACTCTAAATAAAAAACTAATGGACCGAATTTCATAAAATTTGGTATGTAAGTCACTTGGGTGAGACCCTGGTGCTGATTAGTTTTTGGTAGGATTCGTAAAAACAGAACTCGCCTTTTTTTCGAAATGGCCCGTAAAAATTTCATGCGTCCACTCTAGCTAAAATACTAATTAACCAAATTTCACAAAATTTGGTAGATAAGTTATTTGCAGGATGCTCTGGTGCTGATTAGATTTTGGTACGATTCGGAAAATAACAACCTGCCTATTTTTACGAAATGGCTCTCAAAAATTTCATGTATCCATTCTATCTAAACTACTAATTTCAATACAAATCAATTTCAATCTAAAATACCCGCATTTTCAATACTCTTTAAATGAGATAGCACCACATACTCTCAATAATTTTCTTCAGGACAGCCCTGAAGACAGGATAGAATTTTGTTGTTGATCATAACATTCATGAATTGAAAATCACTGTCATACATCGTAAGGTCTTAGAAAAATCAAAACTTAGTTAATTTATGTTACTTACACTGCATATAGCATTTAATGTCAAGTTGCTGGAGCATCATTGTAAAAAACTCATATCCTAGACGTATCTACTTAACCAATCGACTCCCTGTCCTTCGAGCTACTAAGTCGATAGCCTTTTCTTCTACAATGGCAGTAGACTGTACAGATAATTCAAATTAATCATATATTCCATGATAGTAGATTGTGTTATAAGGGTTAAAAAAATAAAGTACTGATTATTATTTTACATTTATATAAATGATTACTCTCACAATAATTACCAATATTATTTAATAATAACTATTACTCTCACAATAATTACCAATATTATTTAATAATAACTATTACTCTCACAATAATTACCAATATTATTTAATAAGCATGATATAATTAAGCTCTATCTTTAATTTTTATTTAAATATTAGCTGCGAAAGTTTTGTGTGCAAATATAAAAAATCTGATGTGAGCAGTACATGACTTTCCCTGCAGACTCAAATTCATTTTTTCTTTATTTCTTTAAGAACTCATTAAATTGAGTTTAATTGCACAAAATGACACTACATTTGCAGTTTTAAATCTATTTCTGCTTTTATTTTGTAATTGGACATTTTTCCAAAGGCGGCATAAAAAATGCGAAAATTTTCAAATATATCGAGAACGGTTAGTCCTAGAGTAATAGAGTTGTTTTTATTCTTTTCCTCGTCAAAAATTACGTATAAAACAAGCATTTAATTGATACATTTGAACATACGTAGTCTTTTTTTAGATATTGACGACTTTTGCTGGTCATTTCATAAAAAAGGCAGGTTGTTCTTTTCCGAATCGTACCAAAATCTAATCAGCACCAGAGTATCCCACATGTAATTTATGTACCAAATTTTGTAAAATTTGGTCAATTTGTATTTCAGCTAGAGTGAATACATGAGATTTCGCAAAAAAAGGCGGTTTTTTTCCGATTTGTACCAGAAACTAATCAGCACCAGTGTCATACCCAAGGGTCTTACTTACCAAATTTTATGAAATTTGGTCCATTTTGAGTTAGAGTGGATACATACATTGCACATACACACAGACACACACACACAGACTAGAAATAGTTTTTTCGTCTTCTATAGGTCTCGAAACGTGTAGGTCCGTCGAAAACTCGAGTTGCGATTTTCGATATGATTCCAATACTTTCCCTATATATTACCATGTATTGCAGGGAAAGTAAAAATTTAAAATGTAAGAAAACTGCATATAGGGATATTAATAGTACTTAAAAGTATAATTATAAGTATGCCTTATATTACAATGAGATCAATAAATACGTTTTGGAAATAAAAATATTATCTCCAGCCTCTTATTCAAAATAGAACCAGGAAATAGTATCTTAAATTTCCACTCAAATTAATTATTATGCAAGTATCATAGCTCTAAAACTGTAAAATATCTTAAACGAATACTTAAATGAAACTTACTGAAAATTGATAAGCATAAAGAGTAAAATAAATTATTTAAATTAATAGATTTAAATGAATATTGATAACTATAAAAAGCAAAATAAATTTTGACGACAGAATTTAAAAAGATAGTCCTGAGTGTACTTAAAAACGAGAAATTAGTAATGGCATACATTTTTCATTAGAATGCGAAAAAATATTAATTGGGATTTTGCAATTAGAACGTATCATTTTTACTTCCTTAACTGTAAATTTAATGCGACTTATTAGAATTCTAATAAATTTAGGAAAATCCCTCTGATTAGAAATTATAACTGCAAGAATATTTGCTTTACCAACATCGAGCCAAAGTACTTTTAAACTAAGATTTAGAATTCCAACACATTTATACTGTAACTTCAGAAAAGGTTATCGTAGTTATAATTCAAAGTATTTCCCATTTTGAGGCTTATTAAGCTCGTTTTGAAAATGTGCCGTTTATCATGGATTATATGAGATTTTGCGAAATTAAAACACTTCAACTCAGCTTTTAAATATGAAGTTTAGAGAAATATTGCATTTGCTAAGAAAGTTTTAGAAATACGTATTCAATATTATTTTGTAGTTGTAACTAATTACAGTGAAAACTGTTTATACTGATAGGCAGTTTATTATTATTGATAATTCTGTACGTGATATACTGTATGGAAACGATTTAATATAGGCGTAGCATTATTATTTTTCCTGTAATACATGGTAATGTATAGGGAAAGTATTAGAATCATGCCGAAAATTGCAACTCGAGTTTTCGATGGATTTACACGTATTGGAACCTCTTGAATTCCATAAAACTATTTTTAGCGTGACGTCTGTGTGTGTTGTTGTCGTTGATTTTTGTTGATTTGTTGATTGTTGAGATTCAGACCGTCCAACCTACCAGAAAGGTGTAAGGTAACCGTTTGGACGGTCGGGAAGTGCCACCCAATTTAGACCGGAACCCAGTGGGGAGGCATCCACAGGGACCCGTACCCCCTTCCCCTACCCCTACCACCAACCTCTCGGAAGGACTTACGGTCCCACATGTTTAACGTGATCGTACTCTACATGAACACGGTGGCAGTTGTGGCAGCGTGTAAATCCAGCGCGCAAACCACCGGGCTACCGCGCCCGAAATGTGCCACCAGCACGCGGTGTTCCCAGGTGTTTTGTTTGTCTGTGTGTCTGTCTGCGCAATGTAGGTGAATTAAAAGTGCAATGTAATTGAATTAAAAGTGCAAATTCAGTGTAATTTCAAATAAGTAAATTAATTTAAGTCTGCGGGGAAAGTCATGTGCTGCCCACATCAGATTTTTACATTCCCTGCAATATATGGTAATGTATAGGGAAAGTATTAGAATCATGCCGAAAATCGCAACTCGAGTTTTCGACGAATCTACGCGTTTCGAGACCTCTGGAACACGAAAACACTATTTTTAGTGTGACGTCTGTGTGTGTGTGTTTGTGCAATGTATGTATCCACACTAACTCAAAAGCTAATGGACCTAACTTTATAAACATTTTATAGGTAAGCGGGCCATTTTTTGCGAAATGGCCCACAAAAAGCGCATGTATCCACTCTAGTCAAAAAACTAATTAACCAAATTTCACAAAATTTGGTAGATATTTCACTCGTAGATTACCATGGTGCTGATAAGATTTTGGTACTATTCCGGAAAGGAGAACCTGCCATCTTTGGCGAAATAGCCCTTCAAATAACTTAATAAATAACTTAATCAAATAACTTAATAACTTAATAAAGTATAATACATTTTAAATAGTATTACAGGTTAGGAATGTAGATGAACATATACCACAAGAATCTCAATTCCAGTTCTGAAATTTAATATCTGTATTTTTACTATATTTCTATTAATTTAAAAATGTATGTGCGTAATGACAAAATAGGGAATTATTCCTTTTATTCAATAATAAAAAGTACGTGATTTTCCAGACTTAAATTCATAATACACTAAATTGAGTTTTATTGCTCAAATTGACACTAATACTTAATTGATATTGTTACAACGTATTCCTTGGAGTCATTGGTGTGCGCTCAGGATTCAAGAATGAGTCCACATTTCTGGATAACTAACTCGTTTATTCACAAACACAGCGTAAACAGGAACAATATGCAGTAAAACAGTACTTAAATGCTCCACCAAACTCACAGAACAAACAAATATTATTCTTAAAATATTAATGTATTTCATTTCACAAAACAACGGCTACTATTCTCGAAACATTAGCAAAAATCACAGTTCAATGAAGCTCGTATCGCGTCAACTGCTCTCCGACTGAGGGATGACTCTATTTACAGACTCTCTATAGAAACTTCTGGAAAGCTGTCGTATCTCGTAGAATACTGTTTCTCGAATCTTCGAACTGGATCCATTCCTAATCACCCGTGGACCATGGTTTCGCAGTTATGCCGCTCGTCAGCAAATAGCAGGCGATTACATGATCAGTGAACACAACATCCAATAAAACAAGGATTTTAGAATTAAGGCTGATGTCGCATCACTCTAATTCTGAGCACTTAGAAATTTGTTAACTGTGGGTGGAGTTTAACGTTGACTTTGCAGTTTTAATTAAATTCATTTGGATTCTGGACGTATTTTAAAAGACGATGTGTCACAAAAACTAAAATATCTCGAGAACGGTTAGTACTTAAGTTATGGAGTGATCTTAGTTTTTTACTTTCCCTGCAATACATGGTAATGTATAGGGGAAGTATTGGAATCATGGCGAAAATCGCAACTCGAGATTTCGACGGATTTACACGTTCCGAGACCTCTAGAATACGAAAAAACTATTTTTAGCGTGACGTCTGTGTGTGTGTCTGTCTGTCTGTGTGTCTGTATAATGTATGTATCCACTCTAACTAAAAAACTAATAGACCGAATTTCATAAAATTTGGTATGTAAGTCACTTGGGTTAGACCTTGGTGCAGATTTGTTTTTGGTAGGATTCGTAAAAGCAGAACCCGCATTTTTTTGCGAAATGGCCTGTAAAAATTTCATGTATCCACTCCAGCTAAAATATTAATTGACCAAATTTCACAAAATTTGGTAGATACGTTACTTGTAGGATGATCTGTTGCTGATTAGATTTTGGTACGATTCGGAAAAGAACAACCTGCCTTTTTTTACGAAATGGCCCACAAAAATCACCAAAATCTAAAATAAAAAAACAAGTATGCTCAAATATATTCATTAAATACTTGTTTTATATATAATTTTTTAACGAAGAAAAGAATAAGACCAAATCCATTACACTAGGACTAGCCGTTCTCGAGATATTTGAGTTTTTTCTTATTTTCTCTACGCCACCTTTGAAAATGAGTTCAGTTATCAAATGAGAACGAAAATTGAATTAAAAGTGAATTAAATTTAAATAAAATACAGAGAACGTGGATATAAGTTTGCAGGGAAAGTCATGTGCTGCCCACATGAGATTTTTTTTTGTTGTCAAACATTACACATGAAACAAGTATTTAATTTATATGTTTAGGAAAATATAGTCTTTTATTTTAGATTTTGACGATTTCGCAAAGTACCAAAATATAATCAGCACCAGGGTAACCCACAAGTGACTTATCTACCAAATTTTGCGAAATTTGGCCAAATAGTTCTTTTGTTAAAGTGGATATTTACATTGCACAGACAGACTTCATTCTAAAAACAGTTTTTCGGATTCCGGAGTACTTGAAACGTGTTGATCTGTCGAAATCTCCAGTTGCGAATTTTGACACGACTTTTCCTACAATATATTACCATGCATTATAGGAAAAAGTAAAAATAGTTGAATGAAAAACTAGCTCCAATTTTTTACAATCTTGACTTCTAAACGGGGAAGACCGGAACTTTTATGCATTCTACTTGGATTTAGAGTTATAGTGTTCAAAGATTTAAAATTTTCCAGACCGATAGAGAAGTAAATACATAAAATAAATAGACAAATAGAAAACTGAAAAAATAAAAAAAAATGATGACCCCAGAGAAGTCCCGTAACACATTTAAAATTGAGAAAAGCGTGAATGGGTGGGTTTATAAACGTACATTTTATTTAATAGGAAAAGTCGTCAATTTTTATAAAATGGTTATATTTGGCTGACCTTTTCTATCGCATTTCTACAGTACGTCCTTTATAGCAAGAAATAAAAGAAAATATTAAATAAAAAAAATATTTATAAGCGGTACATCGAATAGTTTTTTTTAAATTTTATTTAATTACCAGAATTTATCACTATTAACTTCATTTCATGTTTTTAAGTACATTCGTGTGTATATTTTTTTTATTTCCCCAAATTCAATTTTTTTTAGTTATCAATATCCATTTTGGTTTTATATTTATTTTAAATGTTCCTTAAATCATAATTAGGTTAATATTTGACTCAGTTAAAAGAACCTTGTAAGATGCAATCAACATAATTTCGTAAATATAACGAGCCAGCACTTAAATAGAATGCTTTGCGATTTTTATTCGAATGTATTCGATATTTGAACACAATCACTCACTAGTGGATATATTTTAATCCCGTCATTCGTTTTAATTAAAAGGAATATTTATAATCATCGTCTAGCAAGGAAACTTTTACATTTTAATCCATTGGTACTTCTGCTCTGTTTCTTATATCTACGTTACATACCAATGCGTTGGTGTGAAAAAAATTGATCTGTCTTCATCACATGACTACACATGATTTAGAACGGCATTCACTCACTTGATAATCATGAACATCAATGGAACAAGAGTAATTAAGAATCGCACATGGAATCTTCAGGCAACAAGAAAACTTTGCATTGACAACAATTTTGCGTGACTCTCACTGTAAAACATTCTGAAACCTTTGCTTATTTTTTTAATGACTTTGTTGGTAATTTTGGCAAACTGATAAAGAAAGTCACAATTACAGGTGTTCATGAAAATTCCAGCTTCATTTCTGAAATATTCAGCTATTTATCGTCTGCCGAAGCGTTATCTTTGCATTCTTATGTACTATACACAGGGTGGTTATAAAAAAACTTTCCTGATATATGAACCCCTAGCGGCCTATCCGCTCAACCAATCGAAAGGAAATTTCAGATATTGTTATTTGAAGGTATGCGTTCGAGATTGTGATGATTTGAAACAATAGGGCTCTCACGGTTACGGTTACAGTGAAAATTTTTTGAAATTTTCAAATGGCAACACCCACTTTTTTCCTGCGCAAATTGATCAGCGCATTGAAAAACCATAAATGGTGTTGGAACGATACACGTATGACGAAAATTGGCTGCGTAAAACATTTGCAAAGAAGAGCATTGTAAAGGACCAATGACAATACATATAGGAGGTGCATGGACGCACTTTGCATAATTCACAAGGATAGACAGTAGAAGCACCAATTACAGAACACCATATGCAAAGCATTGCTTGCGAAAAACCTTTAATAAGCAGTGTGAGACGACTGTTTCTTCAATCAGGTGTTCGAACGTGCTAACAAAATGACACTTACAGGGAAACAAAGAGGTGAATTGATAAAGCTGTTTTATCTGAACGGGGAAAATGCTGCCGAAGCAGTGCGAGCTTATCGGCGAAATCACAAGCTAAGACGAGGCTCATGTTCCGTACGAACTGTACTTGATTTGGTAAAAAAATTTGAAGAAACTGGATGCATATGTGATAGACCGCGATCCGGACGACCATCTGTTCCTGTTAAGTTGTTGCGGAAGGGCATAATACGATTACTGTAGGTCTATTCTATTGGGTACTGTAAGAAGTGTTGTCCGCAATTTAGATGTACCGAACACCACAGTCCTCAAGCTTCTGCGCTCTGTTCTGAGGATGTTTCCTTATCGATTTCAACTCGTCCAGATGTTGCAACCTGGAGACGAGCAACAGCGTGTCGACTTTGCGAATTTTTCCTCATCAGGTATGATGAAGATAGGAGGTGGCCGCTGCGGATATTATGGACGGATGAAGTACATTTCTCCTTAACTGGGAACATAAAATCCAAGAACTGCGTTCACTGGGCTGACGAAAATCCCCACGATGTGGCATCAGTGCCTGTACACGAAGCTAAAGTGACTGTGTGGTGCGGCGTCGCAAGCACATTCTCTCTCGGTCCATACTTCTTCGAAGAAGTCACTTCCAATGGTATGCAAACGTGCTCCATCACAGGTCCTCGGTATAAAACAATGTCGCAGAATTACGTAATTCCAGAAGTGCGGCAGCGAAATGTCATTAATGACATTGTATGGATGCAAGATGGTGCTCTTCCATACGTCGCTACATGTGTTCGACAAGGGCTGCAACAGAACTTTGGTGATAGAGTCATCTCCCGTAACTTTGCAGTTTCTGTGGCCACCGCGATCCCCCGACCTCACTCCAATGGATTTCTGGTTCTGGGGTTATCTGAAATCTAAGGTGTACACATCAAATCCACGAGATTTGTCAGAATTGAAAGATGCCATGAAACGTGAAGTTATACAGATTCCTCCTACGATGTTACGTTCGTCATTGTTGTCAACAATCTCCTGCATGCAATGCATTATCGTCTGCGAAGGTGGGGACGTTGAAAACTTGTAATTCCAATAAAAGTTTCTTTTCCTGTCCTGTCTTGTGTTGTCATTGGTTCTTTACAATGCTCTTCTTTGCAAATGTTTTACGCCACCAATTTTCGTCATACGTGCATCGTTCCAACGCTATTTATGGTTTTTCAATGGGCTGATTAATTTGCGTAGGAAAAAGATGGGTGTTGCTATTCGAAAATCTTGAAATCTTTTCTCTGTAACCGTAACCATGAGAGCTCTATTGTTTGAAATCATTTCAATCTCGAGCGCATACCTTCAAGTAACAATATCTGAAATTTCCTTTCGATTGGTTGAGCGGATAGGCCGCTAGGGGTTCATATATCAGGGAAGTTTTTTTATGACCATCCTGTATATTATCATAACTATCAGGAACCTTAGTCCCCATTACGGACATCTAATTCCCCAGATTACTTTCAGTAACATGCTTGCAAATGTTTTAGGGTATGCAGGCCGACAAATTCAACTCTACAATGCAGTCCGCTTCAAATTTGGGAGTGCGGTCCTAACTTTGTGAACGTCCTTTATCTGTCGGGTTCTGTGCATATGAAAGGTAATTAAATTTAGGATATACTACAAATGTGTTTTAATTTTCTCATACTATTGTATAAAAAAGTATTATTGTCCCAAAAATTTTCGAATTCGAGATTTTGTTGAATGAGCAAGGTTTTATAAGTTCCTAGAAACTTTAAAAAAGATTGTGTTTGTGTGTTAGATACATTAAGTGAAAGAGTAGCACTTGATAGAATTTTTAAAATTTCTCAAGGTTAGAACTCAAATTATTTAAATTTTAAGATTTTCACACCATTATTATCTTTGGAATACATTGATCATTCCCGATATAATGGCGGTAGTATATAGTATATGAGGGATGTTTTGAACTATGCCGATATTAATGCACCAAAGCAGATTGTATTATTACAGATTAGTCAAATAAATCTAATTCGTCGGCGTCATTAAGCTGTTGCCAACTTGGGATGTGAAATTCGAATTTAAGGGCAATAATAACAACTTCATCAATTTAAGCATGTATCACTCATGAAAGTTTCTCTTTAAGCATGTCAAGGCTGCAGACCCCAAAATTTCTTCTGACGCTGAAGTAGCAATAAATATTTTGCATTAGCAATAATAATTACTTTATGTACTTTATGTATTTTTCGCAAAATTTTATTTCAAATTAAAATTCTTCGGATAGGAAAAATTGAATTTAGTGATGACAGTAACTTAATCACTTTTAAGTATATATCACTTATGTAAGTCTTTCTTTAAGCATCTCAAATCTGCAAATCTCAAAATTTATTCTAACACTGAAGTAGCAATAAATATTTTGTATTAGCAATAATTATTTTATGAATTTTTTGAAAAATTTTATTTCAAATTAAAATTATTCGGATGGAAAAAACTGAATTTAGTGATAACAATAACTTTATCAATTTTAGGAATATATCACTTATGTAAGTCTCTTTTTAAGCACGTTAAGTCTGCAGATCTCAAAATTCATTCTGACACTGAAGTAACAATAAATATTTTATATTAGCAATAATTGTTTTTATACTTTTGCAAAACTTTATTTCAAATTTAATTTATTCGGATGGGAGGAAGCGATAACAATAATAACTTAATCACTTATAAGAATATATTAATCATGTAAAATTTCCCTTTAGGCATATCAAGTCTGCAAATCTCAAAATTCATTCTGATACTGAAGTAGCAGTAAATATTTTATATTAGCAATGATTATTTTTACTTTTTTGCAAAACTTTATTTCATGTTAAAATTATTCGGAATGGAAAATTCGAATTTAATGGCAATAATAATAACTTAATCACTTTAAGCATGTATCACATGTAGCAGAATACAAGTCTGTAGATCTCAAAATTCATTCTGAAACTCAATAAATATTTTCTATTAGTAATAAATGTTTAGTATTAGTAATAACTAGCCGAATACCCGTTGAAAATCAACGGTCTTGCAATAAGCAACCCCTGAATAATGTAAATTTTTTAATAATTAGCGTTTCATATTTATTCGACAAATCGAATATTTTAGTGTGCAGAACCCCCTAAAGAAGAAAATATTAGGAAATTAAATTTCCGCATTTCTTCCTCTCGAATTATTTACCCGTACACCACATTAAAGTCTATCTCATCCCGAGGCATCCTTATATTAGTATTTCTCCTTTGGAACTTTTTTCTGTGAAGCACACCCATAAATGAACATTTTTGAATAACTCTCTCTGTCTTGGGTTTTATATCAGATGATTGGCCCATATACCGAATATCAAGTCTTTATCACTTTTAAAAAGAAGCTTGCCTCATTTATTCGAAAAATCGAACATATTAGTGTGCAGCACCCCTTAATGTAGCAAATATTGGAAATATGAAATTTCACGCTTTCTTCCTTTCATACTATCTGAACTATCAAATTTGAAGTCTCTATCCTATCGAGAAGCATGTTTTTTCTATCACTTCACCTTTCAAACGTTTTTCTGCGTAGCACCCCGTTAATGAATATTTCTGTCAAACTGTATTCATGTTTGGTTTTTTTGTCAAATGGTTAGCCCATATACTAAATTTCAAGTTTCTATCACATTGTAAAGGAGGTGTTTTTCATTTGTTCGGTAAATCGAACATTTTAGTGATCGGCACACCCTACAATAGCAAATGTTGGAAGACTGAAATTGCACACTTTCTTCCATTCCAACTTTTTACCCGTACACCAAATTTGAAGTCTTTATCTCATGCTTTTCTAGCATTTCATCTTTCGAATGCTTTTGTGTGGAGTACCCACCCCCTTAACTATACATTTTTTAAAAACCCTATTCTTTTTGTGATTTCTATGAGATGATTCGCCCATATACCAAATATAAAGCCTCTATCACGTTTTTAAAAGAGCGTTTCTCCTTTATTCCGAAAATCGAACATTTTGGTGTGCGGCACCCCCTAAAGTAGAAAATATTAGTAAACTGAAATTGTACAATTTCTTCCTTTCAAACTATCTACCCTTACACCACATTTGATATCTCTATCTCATTCCAAAGCATGGTTTTTTTATCAATTGACTTTTCGAAAGTTTTACTCTGGAGCATCCCCTTAAACGAACATTTTTGAAAAACTGTATTCGCCTTGGGTGTTTTCGTCAAATTATTAGCCCATACACCAAATTTTAAGCCTCTATCAAATTTTAAAGGCGCCTTTTCTCATTTATTCGATAAATCGAACGTTTTGGTGTGCGACACCCCCTTAAGTAGAAAATATTGGATATCTGAAATTGCACATTTTCTTCCTTTCGATCGATTTACTCATACACCGAATTTGAAGTCTCTATCTCATCGCAAAGCATGCTTTCCTATCATTTCACTTTCCAAACGTTTCGGTGTGCGGCATCCCTTTAAGTAGAAAATATTGGAAATCTGAAATTGCACATTTTCTTCCTTTCGAACGATTTACTCATACACCGAATTTGAAGTCTCCATCTCATCGCAAAGCATGCTTTCCTATCATTTCACTTTCCGAACGTTTTGGTGAGCGGCACCCCCTTATGTAGAAAATATTGGAAATCTGAAATTGCACATTTTCTTCCTTTCGAATGATTTACCCATACACCAAATTTGAAGTCTCTATCTCATCGCAAGGTATGCTTTCCCATCTTTTCACTTTTCGAATGCTTTGGTGTGGGGCACCCCCTCTATAGAACGTTTTCGGAAAATTCGATTTTTCAAGGGGGTTTTATCGAACGACCGAGCCGTGGACCAAATTGCAAGTCTCTATCTATTCGCGAAGTGCCTGAAAAAAGCGTGACAGACAGACAGACACAGACAGACAGACAGACAGACAGACGGACATTTGGCAATTAGTATATACTAGCCGAATACCCGTTGAAAATCAACGGTCTCACAATAAGCAACCCCTGAATAATGTAAGTTTTTTAATAATTCGCGTTTCACATTTATTCGACAAATCGAATATTTTTGTGTGCAGAACACTCTAAAGAAGAAACTAAATTTCCGCATTTCTTCCTTTCGAATTATTTACCCGTACACCACATTGAAGTCTATCTCATCCCGAGGCACCCCTATATTAATATTTCTCCTTTGGAACTTTTTTCTGTGAAGCATACCCATAAATGAACATTTTTGAAAAACTCTCTTTGTCTTGGGTTTTTTATCAGATGATTGGCTCATATATCGAATATCAAGCCTCTATCATATTTAAAAAGAAGCTTGCCTCATTTATTCGAAAAATCGAACATATTAGTGTGCGGCACCCCTTAATGTAGCAAATACTGGAAATCTGAAATTTCATGCTTTCTTCCTTTCAAACTATCTACCCGTACACCAAATTTGAAGTCTCTATCCTATCGAGAAGCATGTTTTTTCTACCACTTCACCTTTCAAACGTTTTTCTGTGTAGCACCCCGTTAATGAACATTTTTGTCAAACTGTATTCATATTTGGTTTTTTTGTCAAATGGTTAGCCCATATACTAAATTACAAGTCTCTATCACATTGTAAAGGAGGCGTATTTCATTTGTTCGGCAAATCGAACATTTTTGTGAGCAGCACCCCTTACAATAGCAAATGTTGGAAGACTGAAATTGCACACTTTCTTCCTTTGCAACTTTTTACCCGTACACCAAAATTTGAAGTGTCTATCGCATCGTGAAGCATGCTTTTCTAGCATTTCATCTTTCGAATGCTTTTGTGTTGAGTACCCACCCCCTTAACTATAAATTTTTGAAAAACTCTATTCTTTTTGTGATTTCTATGAGATGATTCGCCCATATACCAAATATAAAGCCTCTATCACGTTTTAAAAGGAGCGTTTCTCCTTTATTCCGAAAATTGAACATTTTGGTTTGCGGCACCCCCTAAAGTAGAAAATATTCGTAAACTGAAATTGTACACTTACTTCTTTTCAAACTATCTACCCTTACACCAAATTTGATATATCTATCTTATTCCAATGCATGTTTTTTTATCAATTAACTTTTCGAATGTTTTACTCTGGAGCACCCCCTTAAACGAACATCTTTGAAAAACTGTATTCGTCTTGGGTGTTTTCGTCAAATTATTAGCCCATATACCAAATTTAAGCCTCTATCAATTTCTAAAGGCGCCTTTTCTCATTTATTCGGTAAATCGAACGTTTTGGTGTGCAACACCCCCTTATGTAGAAAATATTGGAAATCTGAAATAGCACATTTTCTTCTTTTCTAACGATTTACCCATACATTGAATTTAAAGTCCCTATCTCATTGCAAAGCATGCTTTCCTATCATTTCACTTTTCGAACGTTTTGGTGTGCGGCACCCCCTTAAGTAGAAAATATTGGAAATCTGAAATGCGCACTTTCTTCCTTTCGAACGATTTACCCATACACCGAATTTGAAGTCTCTATCTCATCGCAAAGTATGCTTTCCCATCTTTTCACTTTTCGAACGTTTTGATGTGGGGCACCCCCTCTATAGAACGTTTTCGGAAAATTCGATTTTTCCAGGGAGGTTTATTGAACGACCGAGCCATGTAACAAATTGCAAGTCTCTATCTATTCGGGAAGTGCCTGAAAAAAGCGTGACAGACAGACAGACAGACAGACAGATGGACAGACGGACAGACGGACACTTGGCAATTAGTATATATACTAGCCGAATACCCGTTGAAAATCAACGGTCTCGCAATAAGCAACCCCTGAATAATGTAAATTTTTAAATAATTCCCGCTTCACATTTATTCAACAAATCGAATATTTTGGTGTGCAGAACCCCCTAAAGAAGAAAATATTGGGAAACTAAATTTCCGCATTTCTTCCTCTCGAATTATTTACCCGTACACCACATTAAAGTCTATCTCATCCCGAGGCACCCCTATATTTGTATTTCTCATTTGGAATCTTTTTTTGTGAAGCACAGCCATAAATGAACATTTTTGAAAAACTTTCTTTGTCTTGGGTTTTTTATCAGATGATTGGCCCATATACCAAATATCAAGCCTGTAGAAGACCCAGACCGTCCGACTCGTCCAGGGGACTAAGAGCACCTATTTGGACGGCCGGGAAGGAAATATCAAGCCTGTGTAACATTTAAAAAGAAGCTTGCCTCATTTATTCGAAAAATCGAACATATTAGTGTGCGGCACCCTTTAATGTAGCAAATATTGGAAATCTGAAATTTCAGGCTTTCTTCCTTTCAAACTATCTACCCGTACACCAAATTTGAAGTCTCTATTCTATCGAGAAGCATGTTTTTCTATCACTTCACCTTTCGAACGTTTTTCTGTATAGCACCCCGTTAATGAACATTTTTGTCAAACTGTATTCATGTTTGGTTGTTTTGTCAAATGGTTAGCCCATATACTAAATTTCAAGCTTCTATCACATTGCAAAGGAGGCGTTATTCATTTGTTCGGCAAATCTAACATGTTAGTGATCGGCATCCCCCTACAACAGCAAATGTTGGAAGACTGAAATTGCACACTTTCTTCCTTTCCAACTTTTTACCCGTACACCAAATTTGAAGTCTCTATCTCATCGTGAAGCATGCTTTTCTAGCATTTCATCTTTCGCATGCTTTTGTGTGGAGTATCCACCCCCTTAACTATACATTTTTTAAAAACTCTATTCTTTTTGTGATTTCTATGAGATGATTCGCCCATATACCAAATATAAAGCCTCTATCACGTGTTTAAAGGAGCGTTTCTCCTTTATTCCGAAAATCGAACATTTTGGTGTGCGGCACCCCCTAAAGTAGAAAATATTGGTAAACTGAAATTGTGCACTTTCTTCCTTTCAAACTGTCTACCCGTACACCAAATTTGATATCTCTATCTCATTTCAAAGCATGGTTTTTTTATCTATTGACTTTTCGAACGTTTTACTCTGGAGCACCCCCTTAAATGAACATTTTTGAAAAACTGTATTCGTCTTGGGTGTTTTCGTCAAATTATTAGCCCATATACCAAATTTTAACCCTCTATCAAATTTTAAAGGCACTTTTTCCCATTTATTCGGTAAATCGAACGTTTTAGTGTGCGACTCCCCCTTAAGTAGAAAATATTGGAAATCTGAAATTGCACACTTTCTTCCTTTCGAACGATTTAATCATACACCAAATTTGAAGTATCTATCTCATCGCAAAACTTGCTTTCCTATTATTTCACTTTTCGAACGTTTTGGTGTGCGGCACCCCCTTAAGTAGAAAATATTGGAAATCTGAAATTGTACATTTTCTTCTTTTCGAACGATTTACCTATACACCGAATTTGAAGTTTCTATCTCTTCGCAAAGCATGCTTTCCTATCATTTCACTTTTCGAATGTTTTGGTGAGCGGCACCCCCCTTAAGTAGAAAATATTGGAATTCTGAAATTGCACACTTTCTTCCTTTCGAATGATTTACCTATTCACCAAATTTGAAGTCTCTATCTCATCGCAAAGTATGCTTTCCCGTCTTTTCACTGTTCGAACGTTTTGGTGTGGGGCACCCCCTCTATAGAACGTTTTCGGAAAATTCGATTTTTCCAGGGGTTTTTAAAGAACGACCGAGCCGTGTACCAAATTGCAAGTCTCTATCTATTCGGGAAGTGCCTGGAAAAAGCGCGACAGACAGACAGACAGACAGACGGACACTTGGCAATTAGTATATACTAGCCGAATACCCGTTGAAAATCAACGGTCTTGCAATAAGCAACCCCTGAATAGTGCAAATTTTTTAATAATTCGCGTTTCACATTTATTCGACAAATCGAATATTTTGGTGTTCAGTACCCCCTAAAAAAGAAAATATTGGTAAACTAAATTTGCGAATTTCTTCCTTTCGAATTATCTATCCGTACAACACATTAAAGTCTATCTCATCCCGAGGCACCCCTATATTATTATTTCTCTTTTGGAACTTTTTTTTGTGAAGCACATCCATAAATGAACATTTTTGAAAAACTCTGTTTGTCTTGTTTTTTTTTATCAGATGATTGGCCCATATACCAGATATCAAGGCTCTATCACATTTAAAAGGAAGTGTACCCCATTTATTCGGAAAATCGAACATATTAGTGTGCGGAACCCCTTAAAGTAACAAAAATTGGAAATCAGAAATTTCATACTTTCTTCCTTTCAAACTATCTTCCCGTACGCCAAATTTGAAGTCCTTATCCTATCGCGAAGAGAAGCATGTTTTTCTATCACTTCACCTTTCGACCGTTTTCTGTGTAGCACCCCGTTAAAGAACATTTTTGTCAAACTGTATTCATCTTTGGTTTTTTTGTCCAATGGCTAGCCCATATACTAAATTCCTCTATCATATTGTAAAGGAGACGTTTTTTATTTGTTCGGCAAATCAAATATTTTAGTGAGTGGCACCCACCTACAATAACAAATGTTGGAAAACTGAAATTGCACACTTTCTTCCTTTCCAACATTTTACCCGTACACCAAATTTGAGGTATCTATCTCATCGCGAAGCATGCTTTTCTAGCATTTTATCTTTCGAATGTTTTGTGTGGAGTACCCACCCCCTTAAATACACATTTTTGAAAAACTCTATACTTTTGGTGATTTCTATCAGATGATTCGACCATATACCAAATATCAAGTTCCTATCACGTTTTAAAAGGGGCGTTTCTCCTTTATTCCGAAAATCGAACATTTTGGTGTGAGCCCCCCCCCCCCCCAAAGTAAAAAATATTGGTAAACTGAAATTGTACACTTTTTTCCTTTCAAACTATCTACCCTTACACAAAATTTGATATCTCTATCACATTCCGCAGCATGGTTTTTTATCAATTCACTTTTCGAACATTTTTCTCTGGAGCACCCCCTTAAACGAACATTTTTGAAAAACTATATTCGTTTTGGGTGTTTCCGTCAAATGATTTGCCCATCTACCAAATTTCAAGCCTCTATCAAATTTTAAAGGAGCGTTTTCTCATTTATTCTGTAAATCGAACATTTTGGTGTGCGGCACCCCCTTAAGTAGAAAATATTGGAAATCTGAAATTGTACACTTTCTTCCTTTCAAACGGTTTACCCATACACCAAATTTGAAGTCTCTATCTTATCGCAAAGCACACTTTCCCATCATTTCACTTTTCGAACGTTTTGGTGTGGAGCACCCCCTAAACGAACATTTTAGAAAACTATATTTGTTTTAGGTGTTTTCTTCAAATGATTAGCCCATATACCAAATTTCAAGCCTCTATCAAATTTTAAAGTGGCCGTTTCTCATTTATTCGGTAAATCGAACATTTTGGTGTGCAGCACTCCCTTCAGTTGAAAATATTGAAAATCTGAAATTGTACACTTTCTTCCTTTCAAACGGTTTACCCATACACCAAATTTGAAGTTTTTATCTTATCGGAAAGCACACTTTAACATCATTTCACTTTTCGAACGTTTTGGTGTGGAGCACCCCCCTAAACGAACATTTTAGAAAACTATATTTGTTTTAGGTGTTTTCTTCAAATGATTAGCCCATATACCAAATTTCAAGCCTCTATCAAATTTTAAAGGAGCGTTTTCTCATTTATTCTGTAAATCGAACATTTTGGTGTGCGGCACCCCCTTAAGTAGAAAATATTGGGAATCTGAAATTGTACACTTTCTTCCTTTCAAACGGTTTACCCATACACCAAATTTGAAGTCTCTATCTTATCGCAAAGCACACTTTCCCATCATTTCACTTTTCGAACGTTTTGGTGTGGAGCACCCCCTAAACGAACATTTTAGAAAACTATATTTGTTTTAGGTGTTTTCTTCAAATGATTAGCCCATATACCAAATTTCAAGCCTCTATCAAATTTTAAAGTAGCCGTTTCTCATTTATTCGGTAAATCGAACATTTTGGTGTGCAGCACCCCCTTAAGTAGAAAACATTGAAAATCTGAAATTGTACACTTTTTTCCTTTCAAACGGTTTACCCATACACCAAATTTGAAGTCTCTATCTGATCGCAAAGCATGCTTTCCCATCATTTCACTTTTCGAACGTTTTGGTGTGGGGCACCCCTTCTATAGAACGTTTTCGGAAAATTCGATTTTTCCAGGGGGTTTTATCGAACGACCGAGCCGTGTACCAAATTGCAAGTCTCTATCCATTCGGGAAGTGCCTAAAAAAAGCGTGACAGACAGACAGACAGACGGACACTTGGCAATTAGTATATACTAGCCGCATACCCGTTGAAAATCAACGGCCCCACATTAAGCAACCCCTGAATAATGTAAATTTTTTACTTATTTATTCGACAAATCGAACATTTAGTTTTGAGGCACCCCCAAAAGTTCAAAATATCGGAAAACTGAAATTGCACATGTTCTTCCTTTCGAACTATCTAACTGGTCACCAAATTTGAAGTCTGTATCTTATTTCGAAGCATGTTTTTTTTTATCAATTCACATTTCGAACGTTTTCCTCTGGAAAACCCCCTTAAACGAACATTTTTGAAAAATTATATTCGTTTTGGGTGTTTTCATCAAATGATTAGTCTATATTTAAAATTTTGAGCCTCTATCAAATTTTAAAGGGGCCGTTTCTCATTTATTCGGAAAATCGAACATTTTTGTGTGCGACACCCCCTTAAGTAGGAAATATTGGAAATCTGAAATTACACACTTTCTTCCTTTCTAACGGTTTACCCATACACCAAATTTGAAGTCTCTACCTCATCGCAAAGCATGCTCTCCTATCATTTCACTTTTCGAACGTTTTGGTGTGCTGCACCCCCCCTTAAGTAGAAAATATTGGAAATCTGAAATTGCACACTTTCTTCCTTTCGAACGATTTACCCATTCACCAAATTTGAAGTCTCTATCTCATCGCAAAGCATGCTTTCCCGTCATTTCACTTTTCGAACGTTTTGGTGTGGGGCACCCCCTCTATAGAACGTTTTCGAAAAATTCGATTTTTCCAGGGGGTTTTGTCGAACGACCGAGCCGTGTACCAAATTGCAAGTCTCTATCTATTCGGGAAGTGCCTAAAAAAGCGTGACAGACAGACGGACAGACAGACAGACTGACAGACAGACGGACACTTGGCAATTAGTATATACTAGCCGTATACCCGTTGAAAATCAACGGTCTCGCAATAAGGAGAAAATATTGGAAAACTAAATTTTCGCACTTCTTCCTCTGTTTGTATTGTGTTTTTTATCAGATGATTGGCCCATATACCAAATATCAAGCCTCTATCACATTTAAAAGGAAGCGTGCCTCATTTATTCAGAAAATCGAACATATTAGTGTGCGCACCCCTTAAAGTAGCAAATATTGGAAATCTGAAATTTCACACTTTCTTCCTTTCAAACTATCTACCCTTATACCAAATTTGATATCTCTATCTCATTTCGAAGCATGGTTTTTATCAATTCTCTTTTTGAACGTTTCGAACGAATAGATAGAGAGACATCGGCACCCCCTACAATAGCAAATGTTGGAAGACTAAAATTGCACACTTTCTTCCTTTCCAACTTTTTACCCGTACACCAAATTTGAAGTCTCTATCTCATCGTGAAGCATGATTTTCTAGCATTTTATCTTTCGAATGCTTTTGTGTGGAGTACCCACCCCTTTAATTATACATTTTTTAAAAACTCTATTCTTTTTGTGATTTCTATGAGATGTTTCGCCCATATACCAAATATAAAGCCTCTATCACGTTTTTAAAGGAGCGTTTCTCCTTTATTCCGAAAATCGAACATTTTGGTGTGCGGCACCCCCTAAAGTAGAAAATATTGGTAAACTGAAATTGTACACTTTCGCCCTTTTAAACTATCTATCCTTACACCAAATCTGATATCTCTATCTCATTCCAAAGCATGGTTTTCTTTATCAATTGACTTTTCGAACGTTTTACTCTGGAGCACCCCCTTAAACGAACATTTTTGAAAAACTGTATTCGTCTTGGGCGTTTTCGTCAAATTATTAGCCCATATACCAAATTTTATGCCTCTATCAAATTCTAAAGGCGCTTTTTCTCATTTATTCGGTAAATCGAACGTTTTGGTGTGCGACTACTGGAAATCTGAAATTGCACACTTTCTTCCTTTGGAATGATTTACCTATACACCAAATTTGAAGTCTCTATCTCATCGCAAAGTATGCTTTCTCAACTCTTCACTTTTCGAACGTTTTGGTGTGGGGCACCCCCTCTATAGAACGTTTTCGGAAAATTCGATTTTTCCAGGGGTTTTTATCGAACGACCGAGCCGTGCACCAAATTGCAAGTCTCTATCTATTCGGGAAGTGACTGAAAAAAGCGTGACAGACAGACAGACGGACACTTGGCAAGTAGTATATACAGATAATAATAATAATAGATTAGAAGTTTGGACAGTTTAGGATTCAAATGACTAATAATCCAAGTAATAAATTTCAATTGGAATTTTCCCTTCTAATCAGAAAATTTCTACATTTCTAAATGTTAACAATGATCATTGTCACCTGGAATATGACATATTTTATCTATTAAGACTTTTCTGGCAGATATTAATTAATTATACGAATGTATACCAGATTTGTTACTGTACATTTGCACATAATGCAGATAATGTATAATAATAGACTGGGGTGTGTTAATTATGGGACCAGGAATCATGTAGACAGATTTATATGTAAATTTATGATAGATAGATTACCCATACACCAAACTTGAAGTCTCTATCTCATCGCAAAGCATGCTCTCCTATCATTTCACTTTTCGAACGTTTTGGTGTGCTGCACCCCCCCCCCCCCCTTAAATAGAAAATATTGGAAATCTGAAATTGCACACTTTCTTCCTTTCGAGTGATTTACCCATATACCAAATTTGAAGTCTCTATCTCATCGCAAAGCATGCTTTCCCGTCATTTCACTTTTCGAACGTTATGGTGTGGGGCACCCCCTCTATAGAACATTTTCAAAAAATTCGATTTTTCCAGGGGGTTTTATCGAACGACCGAGCCGTGTACCAAATTGCAAGTCTCTATCTATTGGGGAAAAGCCTAAAAAAAAGCGTGACAGACAGACGGACGGACAGACAGACAGGCAGACAGACAGACAGACAGACAGACAGACGGACACTTGGCAATTAGTATATACTAGCCGCATACCCGTTGAAAATCAACGGCCCCACATTAAGCAACCCCTGAATAATGTAAATTTTTTACTTATTTATTCGACAAATCGAACATTTAGTTTTGAGGCACCCCCAAAAGTTCAAAATATCGGAAAACTGAAATTGCACATGTTCTTCCTTTCGAACTATCTAACTGGTCACCAAATTTGAAGTCTGTATCTTATTTCGAAGCATGTTTTTTTGTATCAATTCACATTTCGAACGTTTTCCTCTGGAAAACCCCCTTAAACGAACATTTTTGAAAAATTATATTCGTTTTGGGTGTTTTCATCAAATGATTAGTCTATATTTAAAATTTTGAGCCTCTATCAAATTTTAAAGGGGCTGTTTCTCATTTATTCGGAAAATCGAACATTTTTGTGCGCGACACCCCCTTAAATAGGAAATATTGGAAATCTGAAATTACACACTTTCTTCCTTTCCAACGGTTTACCTATATACCAAATTTGAAATCCCTATTTTATCGCAAAGCAGGCTTTCCTATCATTTCACTTTTCGAACGTTTTGGTGTGCGGCACCCCCTTGAGTAGAAAATATTGGAAATCTGAAAATGCACACTTTCTGCCTTTCGAACGATTCACCCATACACCAAATTTGAAGTCTCTACCTCATCGCAAAGCATGCTCTCCTATCATTTCACTTTTCGAACGTTTTGGTGTGCTGCACCCCCCCTTAAGTAGAAAATATTGGAAATCTGAAATTGCACACTTTCTTCCTTTCGAACGATTTACCCATACACCAAATTTGAAGTCTCTATCTCATCGCAAAGCATGCTTTCCCGTCGTTTCACTTTTCGAACGTTTTGGTGTGGGGCACCCCCTCTATAGAACGTTTTCGAAAAATTCGATTTTTCCAGGTAGTTTTATCGAACGACCGAGCCGTGTACCAAATTGCAAGTCTCTATCTATTCGGGAAGTGCCTAAAAAAGGCGTGACAGACAGACGGACAGACAGACAGACAGACAGACAGACAGACAGACGGACACTTGGCAATTAGTATATATAATACTAGCCGCATACCCGTTGAAAATCAACGGCCCCACATTAAGCAATCCCTGAATAATGTAAATTTTTTAATAATTCGCGTTTCTTATTTATTCGACAAATCGAACATTTAGTTTTGAGGCACCCCCAAAAGTTCAAAATATCGGAAAACTGAAATTGCACATGTTCTTCCTTTCGAACTATCTACCTGTACACCAAATTTGAAGTCTGTATCATATTTCGAAGCATGTTTTTTTTATCAATTCACATTTCGAACGTTTTCCTCTGGAGAACCCCCCTTTAACGAACATTTTTGAAAAATTATATTCGTTTTGGGTGTTTTCATCAAATTAATAGTCTATATATAAAATTTTGAGCCTCTACCAAATTTTAAAGGGGCCGTTTCTCATTTATTCGGAAAATCGAACATTTTTGTGTGCGGCACCCCCTTAAGTAGGAAATATTGGAAATCTGAAATTACACACTTTCTTCCTTTCGAACGGTTTACCTATATACCAAATTTGAAGTCCCTATCTTATCGCAAAGTAGGCTTTCCTATCATTTCACTTTTCGAACGTTTTGGTGTGCGGCACCCCCTTGAGTAGAAAATATTGGAAATCTGAAAATGCACACTATCTGCCTTTCGAACAATTTACCCATACACCAAATCTGAAGTCACTATATCATCGCAAAGCATGCTTTCCTATCATTTCACTTTTCGAACGTTTTGGTGTGGAGCACCCCCTGTAGACGGAAAATCGAACATTTTTGTGTGCGGCACCCCCTTAAGTAGAAAATATTGGAAATCTGAAATTCCGCACTTTCTTTGTTTCAAACGATTTACTTCCAAACTTAAAGTCTCTCTCTCATCGCAAAGCATGCCCTCCTATCATATCACTTTTCGAACGTTTTGGTATGCTGCACCCCCCCTTAAGTAGAAAATATTGGAAATCTGAATCTGAAATTGCACACTTTCTTCCTTTCGAACGATTTACCCATACACCAAATTTGAAGTCTCTATCTCATCGCAAAGCATTCTCTCCTATCATTTCACTTTTCGAACGTTTTGGTATGCTGCACCCCCCCTTAAGCAGAAAATATTGGAAATCTGAAATTGCACACTTTCTTACTTTCGAGTGATTTACCCATACACCAAATTTGAAGTCTCTACCTCATCGCAAAGCATGCTCTCCTATCATTTCACTTTTCGAACGTTTTGGTGTGCTGCACCCCCCCTTAAGTAGAAAATATTGGAAATCTGAAATTGCACACTTTCTTCCTTTCGAACGATTTACCCATACACCAAATTTGAAGTCTCTATCTCATCGCAAAGCATGCTTTCCTGTCATTTCACTTTTCGAACGTTTTGGTGTGGGGCACCCCCTCTATAGAACGTTTTCGAAAAATTCGATTTTTCCAGGGGGTTTTATCGAACGACCGAGCCGTGTACCAAATTGCAAGTCTCTATCTATTCGGGAAGTGCCTAAAAAAGGCGTGATAGACAGACGGACAGACAGACAGACGGACAGACAGACGGACAGACAGACGGACACTTGGCAATTAGTATATACGGATAATAGATATAGATAGATAGGTAGATCCTTCCTTATATGCACGTCCTCCGTTCACTGTGTGCATATGGAAGTATTCGGTTCACTGTGTGTTTATGGAAGTACTTGGTTCACTGTGTATATGTACGCATACTATGTAACACAGGTTCTCACTTATCTTGCAAAAACACATATTTTAAAATATATAAATCTTTGAAAATTTGAAAGCGGGAAATAATCTTTAGAAGACGAAGAAATGTATATTATGCAAAAAATTTCTGAAAATGATTGATTCTTCACAGAGTCTTCAGTTGACGGTTTTTACACATATCACTCCACAACGGCCGTACCGTGCTGAAAACACCGGTTCTCGTTAGATCTCCGAAGTCGAGCAGCATCGGGCGCGGTTAGTACTTGGGTGGGTGACCACCTGGGAACACCGCGTGCTGTTGGCACATTTCGGGTGTGGTAGCCCGGTGGTTTGCGCGCTGGATTTGCACGCTGCCACAACTGCCGCCGTGTTCATGCGGAGTACGATCACGTTAAACATGTGGGTCCGTAAGTCCTTCCGAGAGGTTGGTGGTAGGGGAAGGAGGGTACGGTCCCTGTGGATGCCTCCCCCCACTGTGTTCCGGTCTAAATTGAGTGGCACTTCCTGGCCGTCCAAACAGTTACCTTACACCTTTCTGGTAGATCGGACAGTCTGGGTCTCAATAACAACAACATATCACTGCAGAAATAGTCAAAACATGTTCAGGTGGTCTTAAAACATATATTGGCATCGAAATTTCGAATTCGAAAATTTTCATGAAAACATTACTTTCTCTATACGACATTACATAATAAAGCAAAAATTATTTATTATTTAAAAGCCCTTCATGAGAAATCAAAAATTATTTATTATTCCTTCAAAAGCCCGTCCACCTTCCTCTAGCAATCTGATAGGAGTCAACATGGGGAGGTCATCTAATATCCTCAAATACTTGTCGCGGCGTATTTGTTGATATAGGATGTGAATGATACATTGATTCCAACCAAACGCGATTCTGGCTTTAGACCTAGGTCATCCCACTCAGACAAATGTTATAAAGCATAACGCATGCAGCTATACCTTCACTTAATTACTACCTTTTCTCTTTGCACATACGAATACATGCAACTGAGTTATGAAGTATAACATAACGATGAAGACAGGAGACCCAATAATAACATAACTGCTTCAAATAAATATATCATTGTTGCAACATTTAAAAATATTTCTGGTAGTGAAACCTTGATAATTTCCTTTAGTAATTAGGTATATACTCGTACTAGCCGAATACCCGTTGAAAATCAACGGTCTCGCAATAAGCAAACCCTGAATAATGTAAATTTTTTAATAATTCGCGTTATACATTTATTCGACAAATCAAATATTTTGGTGTGAAGAACCCCCTAAAGAAGAAAATATTGGGAATTTAATTTGCGCATTTCTTCCTTTCGAAATATCTACCCGTATACACCACATTAAAATCTATCTCATCTCGAGGCACCCCTATTTTATTACTTCTTCTTTGGAATTTTTTTCTGTGAAGCACACCCATAAATGGACATTTTTGAAAAACTCTGTCTTGGGTTTTTTATCAGATGATTGGCCCATGTACAAAATATCAAGCCTCTATCACATTTAAAAGGAAGCGTGACTCGTTTATTAGGAAAATCGAACATATTAGGGTGCGACACCCCTTAAAGTAGCAAATATTGGATGTCTGAAATTTCACACTTTCTTCCTTTCAAACTATCTACCCGTACACCAAATTTGAAGTCTCTATCCTATCGTGAAGCATGTTTTTTCTATCACTTCACTTTCCGAACGTTTTACTGTGTAGTACCCCGTTAATGAACATTTTTGTACAACCGTATTCATCTTTGGTTTTTTTTGTCAAATGGTTAGCCCATATACTAAATTTCAAGCCTCAATCACATTGTAAAGGAGGCGTTTTTCATTTGTTCGACAAATCGAATATTTTAGTGAGCGGCACCCCCTACAGTAGCAAACGTTGGAAAACTGAAATTGCACACTTTCTTCCTTTCCAACTTTTTAATCGTACACCAAATTTGAAGTCTCTATCTCATAGCGAAGCATGCTTTTCTAGTATTTCACCTTTCGAATACTTTAGTGTGGAGTGCCCACTCCCATAAATATACATTTTTGAAAAACTCTATACTTTTTGTGATTTCTAGCAGATGATTCGCCCATATACCAAATATCAAGCCTTTATCAATTTTTAAAAGGGGCATTTCTCCTTTATTCCAAAAATCGAACATTTTGGTGTGCAGCACCCCCTAAAGTAGAAAATATTGGTAAACTGATATTGTACACTTTCTTCCTTCCAAACTATCTACCCTTACACCAAATTTGATATCTCTATCTCATTCCGAAGCATGGTTTTTTATCAATTCACTTTTCGAAAGTTTTACCCTGGAGCACCCCACTTAAACGAACATTTTTAAAAAACTACATTCGTCTTGGGTGTTTTCGTCAAATGATTAGCCCATATATCAAATTTCAAGTCTCTATAAAATTTTAAAGCAGCCTTTTCTCATTTATTCGATAAATCGAATATTTTGGTGTGCGGCACCCCCTTAAGTAGAAAATCTTGGAAATCTGAAATTCCACACTTTCCATCTTTCGAACGTTTTACTCATACACCAAATTTGAAGGCTCTATCTCATCGCAAAGCATGCTTTCCTATCATTTCACTTTTCGGACGTTTTGGTGTGCAGCAACCCCTTAAGTAGAAAATATTTGAAATCTGAAATTGTACACTTTTTTCCTTTCAAACGGTTTACACATTCACCAAATTTAAAGTCTCTATCTCATCGCAAAGTATGCTTTCCCATCATTTCACTTTTCGAACGTTTTGGTGTGGGGCACCCCGTCTAAAGAACGTTTTCGAAAATTCGATTTTTCCAGAGGTTTTATCGAACGTTCGAGCCGTGTACCAAATTGCAAGTCTCTATCTATTCGGGAAGTGCCTAAAAAAAGCGTGACAGACAGACAGACGGACAGACAGACAGACAGACACTTGGCAATTAGTATATACTAGCCGAATACCCGTTGAAAATCAACGGTCTCACAATAAGCAACCCCTGAATAATGCACATTTTTTAATAACTCGCGTTTCACATTATTCGACAAATTGAATATTTTGGTGTGCAGAACCCCCTAAAGAAGAAAATATTGGGAAACTAAATTTGAGCATTTCTTCCTTTCGAATTATCTACCCTTACACCACATTAAAGTCTATCTCATCTCGAGGCACCCCTATATTATTATTTCTCCTTTAGAACTTTTTTCTGTGAAGCACATCCATAAATGAACATTTTTGAAAAACTCTGTTTGTCTTGAGTTTTTCATCAGATGATTGGCCCAAATACCACATATCAAGCCTCTATCACATTTAAAAGGAAGCGTGCCTCATTTATTCGGAAAATTGAACATATTAGTGTGCGCACCCCTTAAAGTAGCAAATATTGGAAATCTGATATTTCACACTCTCTTCCTTTCAAATAATCTACCCGTACACCAAATGTGAAGTCGCTATCCTATTGAGAAGCATGTTTTTTCATCACTTCACCTTTCGAACGTTTTTCTGTGTAGCACCCCGTTAAAGAACATTTTTGTCAAACTGTATTCATCTTTGGTGTTTTTGTCAAATGGTTAGCCCATATACTAAATTTCAAGTCTCTATCATATTGTAAAGGAGGCGTTTTTCATTTGTTCGGTAAATCGAACATTTTAGTGAGCGGCACCACCCTACAATAACAAATGTTGGAAACCTGAAATTGCACACTTTCTTCTTTTCCAACTTTTTAGCAGTAACCAAATTTGAAGTCTTTATCTCATCGCGAAGCATGCTTTTCTAGCATTTCATCTTTCGAATGATTTTGTGTGGAGTACCTAGCCCCTTAACTATACATTTTTGAAAAACTCTAATCTTTTTGTGATTTCTGTCAGATGATTTTCCCATACATCAAATATCAAGCCTCTATCACGTTTTAAAAGGGGCGTTTCTCCTTTATTCCGAAAATCGAACATTTTGGTGTGCGGTACCCCCTAAAGTAGAAAATATTATTAAACTGAAATTGTACACTTTCTTCTTTTCAAACTATCTACCCTTATACCAAATTTGATATCTCGATCTCATTCCAAAGCATGATTTTTTATCAATTCACTTTTCGAACGTTTTACTCTGGAGCACCCCCTTAAACGAACATTTTTGAAAAACTTTATTTGTCTTGTGTGTTTCCGCCAAATGATTAGCCCATATACCGAATTTCAAGCCTCTATCAAATTTTAAAGGAGCGTTTTCTCATTTATTCTGTAAATCGAACATTTTGGTGTGCGGCATCCCCTTAAGTAGAAAATATTGAAAATCTGAAATTGCACACTTTCTTTCTTTCGAACGATTTACCCATGCACCAAATTTGAAATCTCTACCTCATCACAAAGCATCCTTTTCTATCATTTCATTTTTCGAACGTTTTAGTGTGCGGCACGTCCTTAAGTAGAAAATATTGGAAATCTGAAATTGCACACTTTCTTTCTTTCAAATAATTTACCCATACACCAAACTTGAAGTCTCTATCTCATCGCAAAGCATGCTCTCCTATCATTTCACTTTTCGAACGTTTGGTGTCCTGCACCCCCTTAAGTAGAAAATATTGGAAATCTGAAATTGCACACTTTCTTCTTTTCGAATGATTTACCCATACACCAAATTTGAAGTCTCTATCTCGTCGCAAAGCATGCTTTCCCATCATTTCACTTTTCGAACGTTTTGGGTGTGGGGCATCCCCTCTATAGAACGCTTTCGAAAAATTCGATTTTTCCAGGGGGTTTTATCGAACGACTGAGCCGTGTACCAAATTGCAAGTCTATCTATTCGAGAAATGCCTAAAAAAAGCGTGACAGACGGACACTTGGCAATTAGTATATATAGATTATTTTTTATATATTTTTGCAAAATTTTATTTCAAATTAAAATGATTCGGAATGTAAAATTCGAATTTAATGGCAGTAATAATAACTTTAAGCATGCATCACTCATATGGCAGACCACAAATCTGTAGATCTCGAAATTCATCTAACACGCAATAAATATTTTGTATTAGTAGTAAGTGTTTAGTATTAGTAATGCTTATTTTTATATTTCTTTGCAAAATTATATTTTAAATTAAAGTTATTCGTAGCGAAAAATTCGAATTTAATGGAAGTAATAATAATAACTTAATCACTTGAAGCATGTATCATTCATGTGGCACTATGATTGAAAATAATCAATTGGAATCAGCGGATGCCATTTATTTTTCAACCTTTTCCTTCCGATTTTCAAACATCCTCTTCAACTTTTTTGCGCAGATGTTCTTCATTCAAGAAGGAAGCAGATTGATCACACTTCTCCTTTATGAGACTGCTAGTAAAGCTCTAGAACAAACCGATTTTCCATTTTAATTTTCTTTGTTTCCCTTCCCATACTTCATGCTGTATCGCGTGTATGGCGTAAAATGTGTCACGTGATTATAATCTTTCCCTCAGGCACAGAAAACACGATTTTTTTTCCTACGATAAAGAAAATATTATCGTCTGCTTGGTAAAGAAATTAGAAAATATTTTGACTTATTTTTAAAACTCATTTCAAAACGAGACGAAATTACAACATTGGATTGCAATGAAAACATATGTTGAACTTTTTAATATGCTTTCTTTTTATCTATTACTTTCCCTGCAATACATGGTAATGTATAGGGAAAGTAATGGAATCGTGTCGAAAATCGCAACTCGAGTTTTCGACGGATCTACACGTTTTGAGACCTCTAGAACACGAAAAACTATTTTTAGCGTGACGTCTGTGTGTGTGTTTGTGTGTCTGTTTGTGCATCTGTCTGTGCAATGTATGTATGCACTCTACCTCAAAGGCTAATCGACTAAATCGTTTGGGTGACCCTGGTGCTGATTAGATAATTAGTACGATTCGGGATAAAATAACCCGCTTTTTTTGCGAAATGGCTCACAAAAATTGCTTATATCCATTCTAGCTAAAAACCGAATTTACCAAATTTCACAAAATTTGGTACACAAGTCACTTGTGGGTTACTCTGCTGATTATATTTTGGTACGATTCGGAAAAGACGAACCTGCCTTTTTTTACGAAATGCTCCGAAAAAAATTGCCAAAATCTAAATTAAAAGACTACGTATGTTCAAATGTATCCATTAAATGCTTGATTTACACGTAATTTTTGACGAGGAAGAGAATAAAATCAACCCCATTACTCTAAGCCTAGCCGTTCTCGAGATACTTTAGTTTTTTTACATTTTTGCTACACAACATTTGAAAATAAGTTCAATTACTAAATGAAAACGAAAATTGAATTAACAGTGCAAATTCAGTGCCATTCCAAATAATTATGCTCGTTATTTTGTGCAATTTAATGAATTATTAAAGTAATAGAGAAAAAATGAATATGAATCTGCAAGGAAAGTCATGTACTGCCCACATCAGATTTTTTTTACAGATGTAGTTCTTAGTAATAGACTTAAAAGAAAACATTGTTAAAAGTTTTTTTGTTCACGCCCTTGCATCTCGTTATGAATGTAAAATGTGAAAGATTTAAGGTTTAATTCTGCGAAAATGTTTATTACGTTTATTTATTGATGTTCATCAGAGATTAAGGATGTCTTGTTTTGCCAAATCTAAGAATGCAGTTTCAATTAATTAAAAAAATTTTGATTAAATTGATTCGTTTTAAAAATATGTATCTGTTGAAGGATTATTGTGAAATCAGCCTTTTTAATACAAAATTAGTTTTTTTTACTATCAATCAGCCTTTTCAATACTAAATCAGCCTTTTTTATAATTAATTAGCCTTTTTAAATATCAATCAGCCTTTTTAAATATAAAATCAACCATTTTTAATGTCAATCAGCCTTTTTTAATACAAAATCAGCCTTTTTAATATCAATCAGACTTTTTTAATACAAAATCAGCCTTTTTTAATATCAATCAGCCTTTTTAATACAAAATCAGCCATTTAAATATCAATCAGCCTTTTTTAATGCAAAGTCAACCTTTTTTAATATTAATGAGCCTTTTTTAATATCAATCAGCTTTTTTTAATACAAAATCAGCTTTTTTAATATCAATCAGCCTTTTTTAATACAAAATGAGCCTTTTTAATATCAATTAGTCTTTTTAATACAAAACCAGTCTTTTTTAATATCAAGCAGCCTTTTTAATACAAAAGCAGCCTCTTAATATCAATCAGCTTTTTTAATAGAAAATCAGCCTTTTAATATCAATCAGCCTTTTTTAATACAAAATCAGCCTTTTTTAATATCAATTAGCCTTTTTCAATACAAAACCAGCTTTTTTTAATATCAATCAGCCTTTTTTAATACAAAACCAGCCTTTTTCATATCAATCAGCCTTTTAAATACAAAATCAGCCTTTTAATATCAATCAGCCTTTTTGAATATCAATCAGCCTTTTATAATACAAAATCAGCCTTTTTAATATCAATCAGCCTTTTTAAAAACAAAATCAGCCTTTTTTAATATCAATCAGCCTTTTTAATACAAAACCAGCCTTTTTAATATTAATTAGCCTTTTTTAATACAAAACTAGCCTTTTTTAATACAAAACCTAGGCTGTTTATAAAATCGTGCAGTTTTGTATAGAACAACGTTTCTATCTCAGTACGGCTAACACGCATACTGTATGTAAAAATGATAAAAACATAGGCTTTTATTTAAGATCGATTTTGCAAAGTTTTATATTATAACTAGAATGTATGCTTATCAAAGACAAAGAAACTAGCAGCCTTTAAAAATAATGTTGCAACTTTGTTTTTTATTTTATTTTGTTTAACAATATATAGTGTTTAGCGTCGAAATTTTTTTTTTAACAGAAAATTGTCTCAGTTAGGCTCTGTTCTGTGGTCGCTATTCTAAGTGCAAAAGTTTCGACCAGTGTTTCTTTCAGGTATACCTCCGGCGAGTATTCGCCCCCTCTCCCGGAGACATTTTACGTTAACCTAGTTTCTATTTATGTGACACAGCATTTAGATATATTTATATAGAGCAAATAGAAAACGCCCCCCCCCCCCTCTCCCGGCCAAAAAGTCCTGGAAAAAAAAAAACACTGGTTTCAAATTGCTAAGTCACCGGGACGGAAAACGATTGCTTCTAGTGCAGTGCTTCTCAAGCTTTGTGAGACCACGGCCTTGTAATTTATTTTTTTATAAGATGAGGGCCCTGTCCCAGCAAATTTACCTGATGTTGTTGTTGTTAAGACCCAGACCGTCCGACCTACCAGAAAGGGGTAAGGTAGCTGTTTGGACGGCCGGGAAGAGCCACCCAATTTAGACCGGAACCCAGTGGGGGGGGGGGCATCGACAGGAACCGTACCTTCCTTCCCCTACTACCAACCTCTCGGAAGGACTTACGGACCCACATGTTTAACGTGATCGTACTCCGCGTGAACACGGAGGCAGTTTTGGCAGCGGTGGGAATCGAACACGGGCCTACCGAGTGCAATTCCTGCGCGCTAACCACTGGACTACCGCGCACCCCAGCAAATTTACCTGTAAATATCTTTCTAAATTTTTTTTGTAGTTCATACATTGAAAAGTGTTAATAATTAATAATGACATAATCATAAAGCGTATTAGTACATTTATGTATATACGGTGTGGCATGTCGACAAATATAAAAAAATCTGATGTGGGCAACACATGACTTTCCTTATAATGCAATTAATTTACTAGTTTTACAGAACAAAAAGTAGGTTTTTCTTATAGTAGATACTAATATTCTTTCCAAGATATTAAATTTTCGACAATTAGTCGTCATTTTTATCCTTTTGGCGAGATTTTCGTTAATTTGGCAACATTTCAAAAAGTCGCCAAGTTGGCGACATTCCGCCAAATTCGTCGCCAAAATCTCGCCAAGCGTTATGCACTGAGAAATAAGTTATTCTTACAGCAGATAAATGACTATTGGCGTTCAAACACAAAAGTATTACTAAAAGTATATTTTTTCATGAATGGAATGAGCTAGTTCCACGAGAATGATGTAACCCAATTTATCGCATGGTATTACATATGAAAAGTGAACATGTTTCTCAATAGGAATTTTTTTTTATATGACTTTTTGATAATTTTTTTTTTAAAAATGAACAATATCTCGAGAACGGTTCATGTTAGCGTTCTAAAATTAATGTCAATCGTTTCCTAATGAAAAATTACATAAGAAATGCCTATTTGCGTAACTTTATTAGTGGTTTTGATTTTTTGACGATTTTTTCAAAATTTCATTCGAAAATTTAGGGGGGTTCTTAACATTCGATTGCATATAAAAGCAATAGGCTTCCAGTGTTTACGGATTGTGATTTTTTGTACCAAATTTGGTTCGAATCGGTCCATTCGTTCGTCAGTTATCGTCTCCACAGACTCACTGACACACACACACACACACATAATTTCACACACACACACACACACACACACACACACACACACATACACACACACACATACACACACACAGACATCACTTCAAAAATGTTTGATTCAAGTTCAGTGATGTTTGAAACGTGCTCTCCCGTCGAAAACTCGAATTCGAATTTTCGACTCCGTCACAATACTTTCCTTATACATTATGTATATAAGGAAAGTAATTACATTTAAATAAGCTATCAATCACTGAACTCATGAAATCGTGTAGCATATTGCAATTTCCTCAGGCCAACATCATGCAATTAATGTGTGCTGATTTTCATTGACCATTCTTATTACCAAAAATTTATAATATTATTTAGTATAAAATAGATCATTGATCATAAAATTGATTTTACTAATGTTGGCTTAAAAAAAAGAAAAAAAAAAGAAATGGTATTGAGAGAAAAACATATGGCTCTGCTAGATTCTGTCCTGTGGTGGGAACTAGAAGTGTGCAATGATTCAGTATTTTAGTCACTGGGTGGTTTTTAGAGTCTAAAAATAGTTTTTGAAAGAAAAAAAAACCATTTTCTTTGGCCTCTCGGGGAGGCAGAGGGAATAGAAAATTCGTCTGTATTACGTTCTATCCCCGCAGACGATACTATAAGCGTGAAAAGGTTCAGCCTTCCAGTTGACTGGGACATTTCTGAAGTATCTGTAAAGACTTTTGAGAAACTCCAATGTTTCCATCCCTATGGTAAAAATAGAAAATCTGGCTCCGTTAGATTCTGTTTTGTGGTTGACACTATGTGTGCAAATATGCAACCTTCTAAGTTGCTGGACATGAGTGTTCTAAAGGGTCTAGAAAGATTTTTCGAAATATGGAATAGAAAGTCCGTCTCCATTAGATTTCGTCCCGTAGTCTATAACCATAAGTGCACAGGGATTAAGTCTTCTAAGTCATCATGGCGCTCCTGGAGGATCTTGAAAAACGCTAACTTGTTAGGCAATTATTATATAGATTGGGCTGGATATTTCAACCTTTTTATTTGCATAAAGCCATGTGCCAACTTCATTGAGACAAGAATGTTTCTTTTCCTAAATGATGGCGTTTAATAAAAAGCCAGGGATAGATTTCGCAATAAACCTGCGACATATGTAAAAAAATATGATGTCGGCAGCACATGACTTCCCCCATAAACTCAAATTTATTCAATCATGTCTTTTTATCTCTCATGTCTTTAATCATGTCCTTTATAATCTCTCTATATTAAAATATCTGATGTGGGCAACACATGACTTTCCTTATATAATATAATGAATTTACTACTTTTACAGTAAAAAAAATAGATTTTTCTTATAGTAGATACTAATATTCTTTCCAACATATTGAATTTTCGACAATTAGTCGACATTTTCATTGAATTAGCGTCATTTTTATCCATTTGGCGAGTTTTTAACTAATTTGGCAACATTTCAGAAAGTCGCCAAGTTGGCGACATTCCGCCAAATTTGTCGCCAAAATCTCGTCAAGCGTTATGGAAGAAGAAATAAGTTATTCTTACAGTAGATAAATGACTATTAGCGTTCAAATACGAAAGTATTACTCAAAGTATCTTTTTTCATGAATGGAACGAGCTAGATCTAAGAAAATGATTTCACCCAATTCATCGCATGGTATTACATATGAAAAGTGAATATGTTTCTCAATAGGAAATATTTTTTTTTTCATTTTATATGACTTTTTAATAATTTTTTTGAAAAAGTGCAATATCTCGAGAACGGTTCATGTTAGTGTTCTAAAATTTATGTCAATCGTTTTCTAATGAAAAATTACATAAGAAATGTCTAATTGCGTAACTTTATTCGTGATTTTGATTTTCTGACGATTTTTTCAAAATTTTATTCGAAAATTTAGGGGGTTCGGGACATTCGATTACGTATAAAAACAATAGGCTTCCAGTGTTTATGGATTGTGATTTTTGTACCAAATTTGGTTCGAATCGGTCCATTCGTTCGCCAGTTATCGTCTCCACAGACCCACTGACACACACACACACATATTTTCACACACACACACACACACTTTCACATACACACACACACACACACTTTCACATACACACACACACACACACACACATACACACACACACACACACACAGACATCACTTCAAAAATGTTTGATTTGTGGTCAGGGATGCTTGAAACGTGCTCTCCCGTCGAAAACTCGAATTCGAATTTTCGACCCCGTCACAATACTTTCCTTATACATTATGTATATAAGGAAAGTAATATTAGCTAAACCATTAGAAAATTAGCATGCATGTAAATATTAAGTAAAAGTAGTTACGATGTTACTTAGATAAGTCGAAAACGGATAATTATACAGAGAAAACAACAAAAACAAAAAAATTTATAATGCCTTCTTCTGCAAAACAGTGCTGGATGAAAAAATAGAAAATAAATTTTAATCATTCTCGAAATTGAACAATATTGAGGATCTAGGCGTATTTAATACAAAGCAATATTATATGAATCTTATCAATATCCAATTGATATTATGTAAAATTGTTGAAAAATTTGATTTTATCTGCCTACATCCTCATTTCATTTCGATAATTTTGCATAATATCAATTTTGGATAATGATAAGATATTACTATTGTTTTTGAGTGAACTTGCCTACACCATTAATTTTGGTTCAATTTCGTTTGCGATTAAAATTTATTTTATACTTTTCCGTGCGCCATTGTTATGTAGGGGAGGACATTGAATTTTTTTCTTATAATTTATGCTTTTCTTTTTATTTTTCTCTTTTTGACGCAATTTACATTCGAACCAATGCAGTATTATACATGAACCGACTTGTTAGAATCATGAAAACATTTCATATGAAGACATTGAACCGAAATTCGCAAAGAAAATGCATGAAAATAGCAAAAACATAGACTTAATGTACGTAAATGCTATAAAGACGTAACCTAATGACGTGAAAATTTGATAGATGAAAATGTTCGACGAGATGGAACTGTGTGCCAAGTTTCAGCTATCTACGAGCTCTGGGAGCAGATAACAAACCCGTAAAAGATGACGTACGTAAAAGACGTAACGACGTAAATGACATGAAAATGTGATAAATGAAAATGTTCAGAGAGATAAAACTGTGTGTAGAGTTTCAGCTATCTACGTGCTCTGGCAGCCAATAACAAGCCTGTAAAAGATGACTTACGTAAAAGACGTAATGACGTGAAAATTTGATAACTGAAAATGTTCAACGAGAAGAAACTGTATGCCGAGTTTTCGCGCTCTACGTGTCTAGGAGTTGTAAACGAGCCCCTCAAAAATGCTAATGTTGAATGAAGGGGTAGAATCCATTGTTTAGAAAAGTGCAGGGGAATTTGTGGAAAACAGTTTGAATTATGGCTCATTTATCGAAGTTATTTACTTGAAATTGAAATACTTTGAAGGAGAAATATATTCCTTACAATGAAAACCAATCGGTTAAATGGCGGCCAATTACAATGATATTTCTGTTTTTTTCCTGTATGCATGTGTGCTTCTGATGTGGCCAGCACATGACTTTCGCTACATAATGTACTGCTCTTATTTTCACAGTGAAATAATCACACAAAGGACCCATAACATAATATGTTTGGCATTGAATCGTTTATTAAAATTTCACACTTTTATTGTTGAAAGCATGTAGAAGTATTTAGGCGTGCCAAATAAACTTATATTTTGCGTAAATCGAAGCTGATAATTAATAGCTATTCATTAAACACCATACAATAAATCCATACATTAAAGGTTTTTAACAATTGAAAATTAAAATCTTATTATGTAAAATTAAACCCATGATTTTAGCTCCTACTAATAGATTCGTAAAACTCAAAATCGTAATTCGACTAACGATTCATCATATGTCAATAATGTATTTCATTTTTCGCTAATTAATTTGTAAAATGAATCTGTTATCGCCAAATATGCGTATAAATACCATACCACAATGTTATTGGCATTGAAATTAAATGTGCTTAATAGAATTTGGTTTTTCTGGTGAGTTTACTGCCTATACTCTCTAGCAAAATACGTATCAAAATGCTATTGCCATTTTATTAAAATGGCACGAAATAAAATAAATTTGGCGAACTTTTTGGCATCCAAATGCAAAACTATCATAAATACCGTCTTCTGGTGGTGGGGGGGGGGGGGGGACGGCAAAGCACTCGATCCACGAAAATTATGGTTATAGATTTGTTGCATAACATTGTATATGAAAAGTACAGTCCAAATCTACATATCCTGCCCTTTTATTTGATACTTTAGAACTTTGAAAACTCGAACATTGAAAATTTCGAATATTCGAAGTAGAAAGTTTTTCCTTTCATAGTCTATCTCTAGTTATCATCTTTAATAATCCGAATTTGCAGTAAATAAAACTATTGCCCTTTTCGAAATATATCGCTAAATATTACCTTCGAAAAGCTGAATTTTCAATAAGCTAAATTTTCTATTTCCCTTTAGCGTTGATTTATTTAACTTCAACTGTATTTATTTAAATTCTTTCTTTCGTTTATTTTTATTTCCTGTAAAATGCGTCACGTGATTATAATCTCACACTCAGGTACAAAAATAATATTTGAAAGATTTTTCTAGTTCAAAAAAAATATGTTATCGTCTGTTTGGTAAAACATTTACGAAGAATATCCTGATTATGTTTTGAAAACACATTTCAAAAGAAAATGAAATAGGAACATTTGATTGCGATGAAAATGTATTTCCCGGTTTTATTTTTTAGTTGTGTGTTTAGATGAAAATTCTTTAAAAGTGTTTTTTTACATGTCTGATTCATTTTTATAATCAAAATTAAGTGAATTCGTTAAAGTTTAATTTCGTTAATGTTTTCTTTTTGGGATTTAAAAATTTATTGTAATTTTTTAAGAGTAAAATATGCATTATGGACAGCGATGTAAATTAACTCGAGTGTGGTTCAACTCAACTTTCTCATATCAAAATCCATTTATAATAGCTTTTTCTTTTTCAAATTTTACAAGAAAAATTTGGAAAATCGGTATTGTGGGTCTGCGAATGCTGTTATCTGCCATGGTAGTGTATATTCAATTTTAGGGAATGCACACTAAAAACTGGTACTGAAACTATTATTTTTACTAGAAGGAAAAGCCTGTAATAAGACGAGGTAAAGTGACAAATTTCACGTATTATCTGCCCGCCTTCAACACTTACGTTCTTAATATCCACATGCACATGCAAACCAAGCACATTTCTCATTCAATATTATTATTTCTTATAAGATATCCTATTAAAACATGCATTCTCCACCATCTCCTAACAAAACGAAATTTATTTACGATCCACAAGACCCCCCCGTCCACTAACAAAACGTATCTCGTCCCCTGAATAGTGAAAACTTGCTATATTTTGAATAAAGGATGTTAAATTAACGATTCCCTCAAAGCGACAGGACTTATTAAAGAAATAGAACTTAAGTTTCCAAGATATTGCATTTTTATTAATTTAGCATCATTTTCGTTAATTTAGCAACTGACACAGACTGAATTCGGAAAAGTGGACACTCGCATTTCGCCTCTCACTTTTCGCCCTCAGCGCATTTAGCCCCCAACATATTTCGCCCGGGCACATTTCGCCCTTTGCACATTTTGCCCTGGCACATTTTGCTCCCAGTAGATAATGAATAAGCCTACAAAAATGTAAATAATACACTTTTTACTTTCCCTGCAATACATGGTAATGTATAGGGAAAGTATTGGAATCATGCCGAAAATCACAACTCGAGTTTTCGACGGATCGACACGTTTCGAGACCTCTAGAATACGAAAGAACTATTTTTAGCGTGACGTCTGTGTGTGTGTCTGTGTGTCTGTCTGTCTGTGTGTCTGTCTGTCCAGATTTTGTATCCACTCTAACTAAAAAAGTAATTGACCAAATTTCATAAAATTTGGGAGGTAAGTCACCTGTGGGCGAATCTGGTGCTGATTAGTTTTGGGTACGATTCGTGATAAAAGAACCAGCCTTTTCCAGCGAAATGGCCCGCAAAAGCTTGTATCCACTCTAGCTTGAAAACTAATTCACCGAATTTCATAAAATTTTGTAGATAAGTCACTCGTGGGACACCCTGGTGCTGATTAGATTTTGGTACGATTTGGAAAAAAATAACCTGCCTTTTTTTGCAAAATGGCCCGCAAAAATCGCCAAAATCTAAAATAAAATGCTACGTATGCTCAAATATATCCATTAAATGCTTATTTAATACGTAATGTATAACGAAGAAAAGAATAAGACCAGCCCCATATTACACTAGGACTAGCCGTTCTCGAGATATTTTAGTTTTTTCGTGTTTTCTCTACTGCACCTTTGAAAATAAGTCCAGTTATCAAATTGAATTAAACGTGAATTAAATTTAATTAACATAAAGAGAACGTGAATATAAGTCTGCAGGGAAAGTCATGTGCTGCCCACATCAGATTTTTACTTTCCCTGCAATACATCGTAATGTATAGGGAAAGTATTGGAATCATGCTCGAGTCACAAACTCAAATCACAACTCGAGTTTTCGACGGATCTACACGTTTCGAGACCTCTAGAATACGAAAACACTATTTTTAGAGTGACGTCTGTGTGTGTGTCTGTGTGTCTGTCTGTGTCTGTGTGTCTGTCTGTGTCTGTGTGTCTGTCTGTCTGTGTGTCTGTCTATGCAGATTTTGTATCCACTCTAACTAAAAAAGTAATTGACCGAATTTCATAAAATTTCGTAGGTAAGTCACTTGTGGGTGAATCTGGTGCTGATTAGTTTTGGGTACGAGATAAAAGAACCCGCCTTTTCTTGCGAAATGGCCCCCAAAAGCTTGTATCCACTCCAGTTGAAAAACTAATGGACCGAATTCCACAAAATTTGGTAGGTAAATCACTTGTGAGACACCCTGGTGCTGATTTGATTTTGGTATGAATCTAAAAAAAATTACCTGCCTTTTTTTGCAAAATTCGCCAAAATCTAAAATGAATAACTACGTATGCTCAAATATATCCATAAAATGCTTGTTTAATACGTAATTTTTAACGAAGAAAAGAATAAGATCAACCCCATTACACTAGGACTAGCCGTTCTCGAGATATTTTAGTTTTTTCGTGTTTTCTCTTCGCCACCTTTGAAAATAAGATCAGTCATCAAATGTGAACGAAAATTGAATTAAATGTAATTAAAATAAAGAGAACGTGAATATAAGTCTGCAGGGAAAGTTATGTGCTGCCTACATAAGATTTGGATTAAGTATTGGAATCATGTCGAAAATCGCAACACGAGTTTTCGACGGATCTACACGTTTCGAGACCTCTAGAATAAGAAAATACTATTTTTAGCGTGACGTCTGTGTGTGTATGTGTCTGTCTGTGCAATGTATGTATCCACTCTAACTAAAAAACTAATTCACCGAATTTCATAAAATTTGGTAGATAAGTCACTTGGGTGGTACCCTGGTGCTGATTAGTTGTTGGTACGATTCGTAAAAACAGAATCCGCCTTTTTTTTGCGAAATGGCCCGTAAAAATATCATGTATCGACTCTCGCTAAAATACTAATTGACCGAATTTCACAAAATTTGGTAGATAAATTACTTGTAGCATACTCTGGTGCTAATTAGATTTTGGGTCGATTCGAAAACGAACAATCTGCCTTTTTTATGAAATGGCCCTCAAACATTTCATGTATCCACTCTAGCTAAAATACTAATTGACCAAATTTCACAAAATTTGGTAGATAAGTTACTTATGGAATACTCTTCTGCTGATTAGATTTTGGTACGATTCGGAAAAGATCAACCTGCCTTTTCTTACGAAATGGCCCGCAAAAATTTCATGTATCCACCCTAGCTGAAATACTAATTGACCAAATTTCACAAAATGTGGTAGATAAGTTACTTGTTGGATATTCTGGTGCTAATTAGATTTTAGTACGATTCGGAAACGAACAAGCTGCCTTTTTGTACGAAATGGCCCTCAAAAAGCGTCAAAATCTGAAGAAAAAAAAGACTACCTATGATGAAATGTATCAATTAAATTCTTGTTTTATACGCAATTTTTCACGAGGAAAAGAGTATAAGACACTCCATTATACTTTAGGACTAACCGTTCTCAAGTTATTTGAGATTTCTTACATTTTTGTATACATTTTTGTATACATTTTTCTTACATTCAGAAAAATGTCCAATTACCAAATAAAAACAGAAATTGAATTAAAAATGCAAATTTAGTATTATTTGGTGCAATTAAACTCAATCTAATGAATTATTAAAGAAATAAAGACAATATGATTTTTAGTCTGAAGGGAAAGTCATGTGCTGCCCACATCAGATTTTTTTTTAATAATTCTAATTTATTTTGTTTTAATAGAATAAATGCACATAATTATTGTTTAAAGTTAAAAGTTGTTGTGCAATGCCTTTAAGGTAATCAAGCACATTACGATTTTGAAAATCTTGGTCTATTCTTTTCATACTAACAGAAATTGCAGCCTACTTCTTGTTTCTTCGATTGCCTAAATTACCCGCAACTAGTTTTGTAATTTCGAAATTGTGCAGTCCTTGCTGTTTCTTTAAAGAATCCTTGAATCCGTAAACATTTAGGAATAAAGTTGTACAAATTTCCTGAAATCTCTTGTGCAACCTCTTCACGTCTTTGTTGTATACGTTGTTGATCATTTAGCGATCGTGTGTAAACATTCCACAATTCGAATGCAAAAATTAGCAATCGCCGGCCATTCCGCTGTCTTCTTCCAATACATGTATTCATAGTAGTAGTTTGTAATCACCATAGCTTCAAAGGGGAAGTCATCCGCTTCAACTAAAACTTCAAATTGCAGAGTTAGAAAGAAGGAGATAAAACTCCTATGGATGAAACGTCTGAAAATGCCATAATGCTTTGAGAATTCTATCTAGTTGTCGCTAGTGTTAGTAAAGTAGCTGTTATTGCCAGTTGACACAAACAGAAAGGCGTAGTATTTAGTATATGTATTTTTACTTTCCTTATATACATAATGTATAAGGAAAGTATTGTGACGGGGTCGAACATACGAATTCGAGTTTTAGACGGGAGAGCACGTTTCATGCATCCCTGATCACGAATCAAACATTTTTGAAGTGATGTCTGTGTGTGTGTGTGTGTGTGTCAGTGAGACTTTGGAGACGATAACTGACGAATGGATCGATTCGAACGAAATTTGGTACAAAATTCACAATCCGTAAACACTGGAAGCCTATTGTTTTTAAACGTAATCGAATGTTCAGAACACCCCTAAATTTTCGAGTGAAATTTTGAAAAAATCGTCAAAAAATCAAAACCGCTAATAAAGTTACGCAAATAGACATTTCTTATGTAATTTTTCATTAGAAAACGATTAACATAAATTTTAGAACGCTAACATGAACCGTTCTTGAGATATTGCACATTTTTCAAAAAATTATCAAAAAGTCATATAAAATAAAAAAAAATATATTTCCTATTGAGAAACATGTTCACTTTTCATATGTAATACCATGCGATAAATTGAGTGACATCATTCTCGTGGATCTAGCTCGTTCTATTTATGAGAAAAGATACTTCGAGTAATACTTTTGTACTTGACCGCTAATAGTCATTTATCTGCTATAAGAATAGCTTATTTCTCCGTCAGTAAAGCTTGGCGATATTTTGCCGACGAATTTGGCGGAATGTCGCCAACTTGGCGACTTTTGGAAATGCTGTCAAGTTAACGAAAATCTCGCCAAATGGATTAAAATGACACTAAATCAATGAAAATGACGACTAATTGTCGAAAATTTAATATCTTGGAAAGAATATAAGTATCTACTATAAGAAAAACCTATTTTTTTTACTGTGAAAGTAGTAAATTAATTGCATTATATAAGGAAAGTCATGTGTTGCCCACATCAGATTTTTTTTTGATTATTTTTAAATTAAAGATTCCCTTATTATGAGTATAATTAACCAGTATTTTTTCATAGTTGTAGGATAGAATACAGAATATATGGAGATAAAAATAAATTGGAAGATAAAATAACTTTGAATACGTCGGAATATTCTTTATAGTATTTCAGTTCTATTTTGCATTGCGCTCATAATTTGCTTTTACAAAATTGGCAGTTTAAATAAATATTTTAAGCCTTTCCCCATAGAAAAGCATATAATGCAGGACTACTTATCCCAGCGCCACCTGAATTGTTGTCTCATACGATATTGGTGTTTTCTTAATATGAAGTTTTAACTCCGTACTTTTACGCCATGCTTCAAATGCTTGAATGACGATAGCGGGAGGAATACATAATAATGCCGGAATAATTAGGATCTAACGAGCAAATTCATGATCTTGCTCGTATCGGACTTTTAAACCTTCATTCTGTACCTTTCGCCTAATGCTTTGGGAAAGATGCGAAAACAAAATGAAAAATTTGATGTTGGCAGCACATGACTTTACCTGCAGACTTATTTATATTCATGTTCTCTTTATTTTAATTAAATTTAATTCACTTTTAATTCAATTTTCGTTCCCATTTGGTAACTGGACTTATTTTCAAAGGTGGCGTAGAGAAAACACGAAAAAACTAAAATATTTCGAGAACGGCTAGTCCTACTGTAATGGGGTTGGTCTTATTTTTTTCTTCGTTAAAAATTACGTATAAAACAAGCATTTAATGGATATATTTGAGTATACGTAGTTTTTTATTTTAGATTTTGACGTTTTTTGCGGGCCATTTTGCAAAAAATGGCAGGTTATTTTTTTCTGAATCGTACCAAAATCTAATTAGCACTAGGGTGACCCACAAGCGACTTATCTACTGAATTTTGTGAAATTCGGTCTATTAGTTTTTCAGTTAGAAATGGATACAGGTTTTTGCGGGCCATTTCACACACACAAAAAAAAGGCGGGTTCTTTTATCCCGAATCGTACCTAAAACTAATCAGCCCCAGTTTCGCCCACAAGTGACTTACCTATCAAATTTTATGAAATTAGGTCAATTAGTTTTTTAGTTAGAGTAGATACAAAATCTGCAGAGACAGACAGACAGACACACAGACGCACACACAGACGACACACTAAAAATAGTTTTTTCGTATTCTAGAGGTCTCGAAACTCATAGATCCGTCGAAAACTGGAGTTGCGATTTTCGGCATGATTCCAATACTTTCCCTATATATTACCATGTATTGAAGGGAAAGTAAAAATTTATACACGAATGAGATTCTGAAAATGTGTTCGGAAAAATTAAGAGTTATCGGAAGTTCAATTCCAGTAATCTAGTGAGTTTAACATTGAATCTCCACTAAAGGGGCTGGGACTTCAATAAAAGTTCGAGTTATCGAGAGTTAACTGTATTTACATGTTTGTAACCTACTCATTATTTTCAAGGGGTTCGAAATGTGCCCTGGGGTGGAATGGGGGAGGTAAAATGCGAGGGACCACATTTCAATAAATCGACGCAGGCACACAAATATAACTGAAAAATTGGTTAGATCATATTTGGGGGATATCCAAAACGTGTGTATTCATTACTAAAGTTGGTTTTAATTCTATCATAATATTTTTTATTTTATATTCTGTGTATTGTAGGGAAAGTAAAATAAATATAACGTGTCCAACACAGGATTAATAATACACATTCTATATAAGAGTTCTATATATATATAAGAAAAGACAGCCATTAATTTGTTCGTATTTTCTTTATCCGTCTGGTCTTCTTTCTTTCTGTCTGTCTGTCTGTCAATCTGTAACGCTTGGTAAAAAATATGATATGGGCAGAACATAATTTTCCGTATATAGTGCAATGAATTTACTGTTTTTACAGTGAAAGTATGATGTGCAAGATCTACAGCACGATGTTTTTAATGTTAAATTGGACATTTGGAGCTTTTCCGAATGACAATATGTAAAACTATATTGAAGTACCTAATTAACGTTGACAATTATGAATATTGATAGCATCCGCAATAAGCAATAGAGTCCATATATATTTTAATAATTTATTCATCCATTTGACGTCATATTCGTTAAAATTTTCATTCGAACATTTGGGGATGTTTTGAACATTCGACTGCATTTATAATCAATAGGCTTTCAGTATTCACTGATTGTAACTTTTGCACCAAATTTCGTCTGAAACTCTCCATTTGTTTGTGAGATACACACGCATCCACACAGATATCACCTCAAACACGTTCGATTCGAGTTCAGGGGATGCTTGAAACGTGATCTTCCATCGAAAACTCGCAATCGAATTTTAGACAACGCCACAGTACTTTCCTTATACATGACATAGGGAAAGTAACAGTCACCAGTTTGAAAATCGGTAAACATTCGTAAACATAGCAAGTAATAAAGTTTTAAAGATTTTCAAAAGGCCACAAATACCTGTAATATATCATTAGATATGAAGAAAGGTGCAGAATAAATCTCAAAATCGAATTCACGAAACGAGATCAGCAACCCAAGGAAAGAAACTTAAATTATTTTCGCTTGCGAACCACTCTTCACAACGATCTGATCTTTTGCATCACTTTACAGATCATTTTGCAAATAATAAGAACTCAGGATATTTACGGACAGTAAGCAAGAACTATAATCACTCACTGATGAAGCACAATGATTGAATATATTGGTATCACTTGTAAAAGCATAATAATGGCGGGTTTGAAGAATCAGACAGCAAACCTGTGTGCGCACATTTTACTAAACCACGACTTATGGCCACATAGGCACATAAATATTCAGTAGGCCATAAATTAATAACCATAAGCCTTTGCAACATAAAACAATTCATAAAACATATTGGACATCATGATCATCAATTATGAAGCACTTTAATAACTGAAATTATATTAATTACTTTTTAAAATACTGTTCAAAATGACACTGCTGAGAAACATGTCCGACATGATCTAGTTCGAGTTGAGGAGTCCTTTTTTTGTTTCTATTTAAAAGCTTTTATTTAACTTAACATGATCGATGTATGTTTTAGCGTTTTTGATAGCATTTTTAACATATACTTTTCTGCATCCCAGAGAGCTGAAATTTGGTGCACAGCTCAGTCTAATAGTATATTTTAATCTATTACAATTTGGTAGATCCTTGAAATATAGAACGGGCATTTTTCTTGCAAAATGGCCCGTAAAAATTCCCCTTTTCTTCTATATCTGTATATTAATAAAAGAAGAATTTGAATGTCTGCAATTCCGCGCGATATCTACCGCACTAACAGGTCTGAGAATTTTCACAGTAGCATCTACACCAAATGCATCTTGAAGACCTTTATCCAAATTTTCAATTAGACTTTTGTAAATTAAATTTTAAAACTTTTTCAAAATAGGTCTCAATCGAAAATTCGTACAGTTACGTTCCGCCTCTTTCTCGAGTTTCAGTCTTTTAGGTCTCCAGAGGGGCACTGAAGGCGTTCCAAGAGATTTTACATCCCCAATTTGTCCACAATGGGGGATAGATTGAAAATCCATCTCCATTAGGTTTTGTTCTGGTGGTCGATGTTATAAGTAGGCAAATATTCCCTCTCTAAAACACCGGGGAGCAGCTTGAGGGTTTGAAAAGACTTATCAAAAAATAAAATAAATCTTAATATCCGCTCCAGGAAAAGGTGTCGAAAATCTGACTACGTTAGGTTATCTCCTATGGCTGATAATATAAGTTTGTAAAGATTCAATTTTCTAAGTCGACAGGGGAATTTATGGAGGACATGAAAATGCTTTTAAAAAATTCCCTTCTAAGCCCCAGTGGGTTAATCGAAAATCCGGTTAAGTTCTGCTCAATGATAGATACTATAGGTGTCAGAAGCTTCAGCTTTCTAGGTCACCAGGGGGCATCTGGAGGGTCTGAAAAGACTTTAGAAAGCCCTCCATTTTTAACATTAGGTTCTGTACCATAATCGATACTACAAGCGCATAAAGGTCACTGGAGGGCTTCTGGAGGGGTATGGAAAAACATATAAAAGTTACACGCGTCAGATATTTATATATAGTGATAAAAGATGCGTAGATAAACGTCCGTAAATAAAAGAAAAACACGATAGAAGAGAAAATCATTTTCTCAATTTCTTGTCAGTTTCTGCAATATTAGTGAACAATTTGTATGTATCTCTAATAATTGTAAAGAGGGCCTAATACTTTACTTTTACATAGGAGCCCAGACAAGGGATACGACGTCCCTCCGACATTAAGCGAGTTGAAAATCTTGGCAATTATGTTCAATGATAGAAAATCAGCATTATTTAAGAAATATCATCAAGACTCAAGTAGGCGGGATGTGTAATCAATTGTGTATATAGCCACGCCCACATTTGTCCACTCCCATGTTCAGAATTCATTGTTTTTAAGGAGGCACTGAAATAATGTCAATTTGCAATTAATATAAAAAACGGGAGTAAATTTTTAAACCGGTGATATCACTCCACATGACTATTTTCGTAGTTGTTAAACTGAACAAGGAAATAACTTTTCGGTGTGGATTTTATATAGGCACTAGTTCTGCAATTTCAAGTCAAAATTTCATCTTAAATTATTTCATAGATTGACAAGTTATAGGTTATTTTAACATCCTTTATAACTTTCAGGCCATTTTAACAGCTTTTAGTTAAGCCTAATATGAATTACTTTATTCTATCTCCACAATTCACGAGATTAGGAAAAATTAAAATATTTTTGCATATTGTTTATATGGCGATAATATTTTAAAAGTATATTTTATATAAAAATGATTTCGTTTCTTGTGGTTGCAGTGGGCGTTGATGCTATTTCTTTTCATCGAGGAAGTTGCGTCGAATATGGCCGCAATTAATTGAAATAAGTAGATCAAATAAATCAGGGATATTCTCTCCGAACTACATTGCTTCGCTATGCGAAAACGTGCTTCGTGATATGAATGTCCACTGTGTACGGTTGACTTAGAATTTCATTTACTTCGCTATTTTGTAAAGACATTCAGACATTTAAATATTAAATGTCTGTATTTGTGTAAGACTGTCCAGTTGCGTCACGAGCTATATATGCTGGTTCTCGTTAGATCACCGAAGTCAGGCAGCATCGGGCGCGGTTAGTACTTGGGTGGGTGACCACCTGGGAACACCGCGTGCTGTTGGCACATTTCGGGCGCGGTAGCCCGGTGGTTTGCGCGCTGGATGTGCAGGCTGCCACAACTGCCGCCGTGTTCATGCGGATTAAGATCACGTTAAACATGTGGGTCCGTAAGTCCTTCCGAGAGGTTGATGGTAGGGGAAGGAGGGTACGGTCCCTGTGGATGCCTCCCCCACTGGGTTCCGGTCTAAATTGGGTGGCACTTCCCGGCCGTCCAAACAGTTACCTTACACTTTTCTGGTAGGTCGGACGGTCTGGGTCTCAACAACAACAACGGGCTACATATGGACTGTGAAATAATTTTGTAACCCGTAAAATCAGCACGATTTTATGTAAAACATTAAAAAAAATAATTAATTTGAATTTTGTGAATAAGTTCTAACGCAAATTAGCAGCATTTAAGATTGGATTTTAACACAGACGTGTTGGCATGTATTAATAGTAATTTCTATTTCTAAAATATTATATAAATGTATTCAAAGTTTAACTGTCTATTTAATTTTCCTTCTAATCTTCTAATCTATATTTAAAACATTTTTTAATATTTACAAGCTCAGTTGCCCAATATCGGTTATTTCTTTAGCCTTGACAGCTGAAATAAATAAATAATATATCGGTTATTTCCTTCAGCAAGCAGTTTTATAGCATCTAGAGTTAACAGTAAACATCAATGAACGATAAATGTTCAACTAATTCGCAAAAAGGAAAATCATATTCTCAATAGAGCCGCTTTTAAACGGTTTCCAACATAGTTAAAAAGTGTTTATGACTTTGTTCATTCTGTCTGTCTGTCTGTTCGCACGATAACTGCCGTAAAAATGACTTTAACAAAATGAAATTTTAGTATGTTGTTCAGACGATTTATGAAATATATGGGAATGTAAATGAATAATATCACTCAATTAGTTTTGGGTTGAATCCGGGTTGAAAAAGTGAAATACATTGAACCCTATGAGACCTAATTCTTTAAACATTTTTTAAGTAAAGTTAAAATTCACAAATTGCTTCGAAAATTTCAGAAAATACTCAAATTATCCGATAAAATATATAAAAATTTTTTTAGCAAAATATGTTCGGTACTTTTTTAAATAAAAATTAAAATAATAATTACACCCATATTATATGAAGAGATCACGTGACCCACTTCAACATAAAATATAGCATCCATCTTTTTTTCCCAATGTAAAAATCGTGATTTTTAAAGTTTTTTAAAATTTATATTTAGTGTTGCATCCATCCTAAAACCGCTTTATTTTTGAGCATTTACTCTGCATCTATATTCTGTGCCAACGCAATTAGAATATTTTTGAGTTTAAATGATCATCAAACTTTGATTAATTCTACAACGAAGCCTAATTTCAACGGATGCAGAGAATGTAAACAAGTGATTGTAAGATGAGTTGTATAAGAATTGCTGAATTCCTTTCACTTCAAAATTATGTAGCTCTGGAGTCTGGAATAAAAGTGATATGAATGAAACATTCATTGATTTTTCATAGAGAGTCAGACAATTTATATTTTGATGGCGTCATTTGAATAAAGTTTATTATTTTCGATGAAGTTTTAAGTTTTCTAATATAATAAAATATTGTACTTCTGTGATGATTAAAAAAGTATCAGCGCTGAATGTATCGCAATTTTGAGATGCTTAAATGAAATTGCATTTCTGTTGGAAAGTGTTTCATAATCAATGCTGTATGCATGATTGATCTTCCTTGCTTACTGCAGGCAAAATGGCCAAATGTTGGAGACCGGCAATTAATAAGGAAGCCTAATTCCATTAAACCGTCGACATTTCGTGTAACTTTTGAAATAGCTTTTACTTTTAGTAACAGTACATTTGGGTCTGGGAACTCAGCTATACATAGCCTTAGGCCAGTAACGTAGTGCGAGGCTATGTACTTCACAATATTAAACTCATTTATATTCCCTACAATACATATTACTTTCCTTATATACAATAATGTATAAGGAAAGTATTGTGACGGGGTCGAAAATTCGAATTCGAGTTTTCGACGGGAGAGCACGTTTCAAGCATCCCTGATCACGAATCGAACATTTTAAAAGTGATGTCTGTCTGTGTGTGTGTGTGTGTCAGTGAGTCTGTGGAGACGATAACTGACGAACGAATGGACCGATTCGAACGAAATTTGGTACAAAAATTACAATACATAAACACTGGAAGCCTAATGTTTTTATAAGCAATCAAATGTTCAGAACCCCCCTAAATTGTCGAGTGAAGTTTTGAAAAAAATCGTCAAAAAATTAAGACCTGTAATAAAGTTACGCAAATAGACATTTCTTATATAATTTTTCATTAGATTCAATTGGCATAAATTTTAGAACGCTAACATGAACGTTCTCGATATATTGCACATTTTTAAAAAAAATTATCAAAAAATCATATAAAAAAATATATATTTCCTATTGAGAAACATGTTAACTTTTTATATGTAATACCATGCGATAAATTGGGTGACATCATTCTCGTGGATCTAGCTCGTTCCATTCATGAAGAAAGATACTTTGATTAATATTTTTGTATTTGAACGCCAATAGTCATTTTTCGGCGGTAAGAATGACTTATTTTTCCATCCATAACGCTTGGCGAGATTTTGGTGACGAATTTGGTGGAATATCGCCAACTTGGCGACTTTTTTAAATGTTGCTAAATTAACGAAAAACTCGCTAAATGGATAAAAATAACGCTAAAGCAATGAAAATGACGCCTTATTGATGAAAATTCAATATCTTGGAAAGAATATAAGTATCTATTATAAGAATAACATTTTTTTAACTGTAAAAGTAGTAAATTCATTGCATTATATAAGGAAAGTTATGTGCTGCCCACATCAGATTTTTATGTTATTGTTACGAACGTATCCTCAGGAATCGTGGGTGTATAAGCAGGATACAAGAACGAACCCAAGTATCTGTATTATTCACAAGCACAAACTAATCAGGAACAATATACAATCAAACAGCACTTACATGCTCCACTAATTTCGGAAAATAAGCAATATTATTCTCAAAATACTGACGAAAATTATTTCATAAACAGCAGCTGGGCGCGGTAGTCCAGTGGTTAGCGCGCGGGAATTGCACTCGGTAGGCCCGGGTTCGATTCCCTCCGCTGCCAAAACTGTCGCCGTGTTCACGCGGAGTACGATCACGTTAAACATGTGGGTCATTAAGTCCTTACGAGAGGTTGGTGGTAGGGGACGGTCCCTGTGGGTGCCTCCCCCACTGGGTTCAGGTCTAAATTGGATGGCTCTTCTCTTCCGTCCAAACAGTTACCTTACACCTTTCTGGTAGGTCGGACGGTCTAGGTCTCAACAAAACAGCAGCTACTATTCTCAGAACATTGACAAAAGTCACAGTTCACTGTAGCTTGTATCTTGTCAAGTGGACTACAACGGTGTGATGATTCCTTTTTATAGTCTCTCTATATAGAAACTTCTAGAATTCTCGATATCTCTTAGACTAATCGTTATTTCGTGGTTTCTCTCGAATGTTCGAAAATTTCGACAAATGTTGCCCAAATGGCGATAGATGGCCAAATAGGACAAATCCTGGAAACCCTAGGCTCACGTCAAGCTTACGTCATGACCTGTTCACTTTATGATGCTGTCTCAGCCAGGACTTCGAAGGAGCGAAAGGAGAGGCGCCAGTGAGGGAATATTACGCTTTCGCAACATTGTGTATAGGAAAAATAGTTGTCATGTATAGGAAATATAGGTAATATGTTGAAATCATGTTTTAAAAGTGAAGACTCCATTAAGTTCTCTTCTTTATTGCCCGAAAGTAAGAATACCAGGAAAATTCATTTTCTTATTTGTAAATAGTTATATTTGTCCCACATTATTCTCCAGAATGAAACGTATTAACTAAAAAATTGCCCAAAATTAACCGATAGCCACTTGAAATACTTTTTTTATTTGTATTTCAAATTTGACATCAAAAATAGAAAAGATGAGGAATGTGACAAAATGTTATTTTGCTCTCATAATACACCCTAAATAAGCACATTGTGATTCGCTATTCATGCGCCAAACATCTGGCTCGCCGATCGTTGACAGAACGATATATAAACATCTTTATGGTATATGTTTTATATTCTCGAAAGTAGAAAACCGATATTCAAAAAATCAAACTTTGGGATTTCTCAAAATAAACATTTATAAATAAGAATACTTGAAGTCGACAAAAAGAAAACAAGAAAGATGAATCATACGTAATGCATTGGTTATGAGACACTTTCCAAATGAAATGCAATTTATTTAAACATCTCTAAAATATGATACATTCAGCGTTGATATTTTTAAAACTATTACAGTATTACAGTAATTTATTATACTTGAAAATTTTAAATTTCATTGAAAAGGGCAATTCTAGTTAAATAGAATGACGTCAAATGACGTTTGACGTAGAATGACGTTTAAATGACGTCATTGAAATATAAATCGTCTGCCTCTCAATGCAAAATCAATAATTCATATCATTCACTAGAAGTGTACCCGTTTTTCGCACGGAATACATATAAATAAAATTGAAAATCTGTCTATCTATCTATTTGTATGTGTGTCTCATCGTCGCGGGAGAACAAACAGCCCGGGTTCGATTCCAGCCGCTGCCAAAACTGCCGCCGTGTTCACGCGGAGTACGATCACGTAAAACATGTGGATACGTAAGTCCTTCTGAGAGGTTAGTGGTAGGGGAAGGAGGGTACGATTCCTGTGGATGCCTCCCCCACTGGGTTCCGGTCTAAATTGGGTGGCACTTCCTGGCCGTCCAAACAGTTACCTTACACCTTTCTGGTAGGTCGGACGGTCTGGGTTTCAACATCACGTTGAAGGTGTTTCAGTGGCTTGAGCTTCTCGATAATCAACTGGCTACATTCATTTATTATTTGGAAAAAATTGTACAAAATTTTATTCGTTTTGCTTTGCTTGCTTCATAGACATAGATTTAAATGTAGAGGAAAAAAATAAAATTTCGGATATCTCGTGGACGGCTTTTATATATTTCTAAATAACTAATAATTACTACCATTCATTTTGAGTTAAAAGTAGGAATGTACGAAATATTTACTCATTTGATACTGTAGTCAGTTTCTTTTATTTTATTTCCAATGAAGAAAAAAAACATTAAATATCTCGAGAACGGCGTATGTTATCGTATTATAAATGATAACATTCGTATTTAAATAAAAAATCTCATATTAAATACCTATTTTCGTAACATGTTTCTCTGTCATTATGCTCTTATAATGTTTATTCGATTTTCTAAACCACATGTTCGAAAGATAAAAAGCATTCTCCGTGGAATCCGAAAATAAATAAGTTTCTGATGTTCATCGACTAAAATAATCACATAAAATTTTATTCGATTTGCGCAATTTGGTCGATAGATTAAACTCCATGCAGAAAAATGATAAAAATTTTAATATCTCTACAGAATATCGTGATGATTTCTAAATCATGATTATTCGTTTTGGATTTGAACTGTTTATAAAGCATTCACTCAACTGATAATTATGCGTTTATTTTCTTTTTTCTGAATTGTTTCATTTTAGATCAAAAACAGCTGACGCGGTGGTCGAACGGTCAAGGCAAGCGTTTCCTAGCGATCGTTCAGTTGCCGGGTTGTGGGTTCGAGTCCCACCTTCAGGCATGGATGTTGTGTCGTTGGGCTCAGTGTGTTCCGGCCCCCGCTGGTGTGCTCGGGCAATGTTATGTGACAGCTAAAAGGTTCACGGTTCTGGCCGGTGTATAGGCGAATGATGATATATCAAATGCCTGGTCATTGGGCGAAAGAAAAGATCAGAAACATAAATTATCTCAAGAACGGCATTCTTGTAAGTGATGCCATTCGCGTTAATTAAATATCTATTTCCTTAATATTTTCATATGTTATGATGTTTATATTACTTTTCTTTCCGATTTTCGAAAAATTGGAGGAATAAAATAAGGGTCTTCCTTTGTTCTGTTCGTTCCAGAAGGCAATAATTCCCTGACGTTTACCGATTGAAATAATTATACCAACTTTTATTTAATATTATAAACTTGTTTTAAAAATATTGCACACTCAGAGAGATAAGCACGTGGGTAAAATGGGCGGTTCGTATTCAGGGAAGCTCAAAACGCATATATCCATCAAGATATAAAGGTTTGATTTTTGACTGACCACAATAATAGATCTGCAGAATATTTAAACAATTTTCAATAATTTATTGCAATTCTTCAAAATGCTTTTAAGAAATTCATTCTTCAAATAACATTTTTACATTTAATATTTATTTTTAATTATTTAATTAGCCGATCACTAATTAATGAGTGCACCCAATATCTTCTGTTTTTTTTTCTTTAATTTTATGTACATAAGATATGCAGACTGGCATAAAAGCACATCTGCTACTTCAGTTTTCATTTTGCTGCACTGAAATACATTGTCTACTTGGAGGCGCCCAGACTGCTAGGTGTCGCCCAGATGTTGGGGGAAACGCACCGGACCTCGTGTGTCATTAGATATATGAGAATCTCCCCTTCTGCGTTTCTTGCAGAGAAAACGTCCGGCTCGTTTCACGGTCGTCTGGCACTGGCCTAAGTCCAAATTTCTGGATAACTAACACGTTTATTCACAAGCACAGCGTAAACAGTAACAATATACAGTAAAATAGCACTTAAATGTTCCACTAATTCCACAAAACAACCGATACTATTCTCGAAACACTGACGTATAACATTTCGCAAAACATCAGCTACTATTCTCAAAACATTGACGTATAGCATTTCATAAAACAACAGCTAATATTCTCAAAATATGGACATATAACATTTCATAAAATAGCAGCTACTATTCTCAAAACATTGGCCTATAACATTACACAAAACAGCAGCTACTATTCCCAAAACATTAATGTATAACACTTCACAAAAAAGCAGCTACTATTCTCAAAACATTGACGCATACCATTTCACAAAAAATCAGCTACTATTCTCAAAACATTGACGTATAACATACAACAAACCGCTACTATTCTCAAAACATTGACGTATAACATTTCATAAAATAGCAGCTACTATTCTCAAAACATTGACCCATAACATTCCACAAAACAGCAGCTACTATTCTCAAAACATTGACGTATACTATTTCACAAAACAGCAGCTACTATTCTCAAAATATTGACGTATAACATTTCATAAAACAGCTGCTAATATTCTCAAAATATTGACGTATAACATTTTATAAAATAGCAGCTACTATTCTCAAAACATTGACGTATAACATTTCACAAAACAGCAGCTACTGTTCTCAAAATATTAATGTATAACATTTCACAAAACAGCATCTACTATTCTCAAAACATTGACGCATACCATTTCACAAAAAAGCAGCGACTATTCTCAAAACATTGACGTATAACATTTCATAAAACAGCAGCTAATATTCTCAAAATATTGACGTATAACATTTCATAAAACAGCGGATACTGTTTTCAAAACATTGACGTATGACATTTCACAAAACAGCAGCTAATATTTCAAAACATTGAAGTATGATATTTCACAAAACAGCAGCTACTATTACCAAAACATTAATGTATAACATTTCACAAAAATGCAGCTACTATTCTCAAAACACTGACGCATACCATTTCACAATACAGTAGCTACTATTCTCAAAACATTGACGTATAACATTTCACAAAACATCAGGTAATATTCTCAAAACATTGACGTATAACATTTCACAAAACAGCAGCTACTATTCTTAAAACATTGACGACTATCTCAATTCAATGTAGTCCGTATTACATCAACTAATCTCCAACTGAGGTATAACTTCTTTTATAGACTCTCTATAGAAACTTCTAGAAATCTGTCATATCTCGTAGAATATTCGTTAATTGGATGTGTTTCTCGAATCTTCGAAAAGTCGCCAAATATTGCCACATTGGTGATAAATCGCCAAATCTGAAAAAACCCTTTTCCAAACTTCAGCACGTAGCAAGTTTACGTCATAAAAAGAGGCTGCTTGTACGAGTGTTTTCTCAGTCTGATTTTCAGAAGGCACCCCAGTGAAAGCATTTTTATACGTTTGTAAAAATACAAATGCTATACGACCCCTTAACAATACCGTCGATAAAATTTTCGGGTACCTAAGCGCGAGCCCCCGTACTATCCTCTATTTTACGAGTTATTGACCATTTTTCAAAAACTTTAAATGCGACGTGGGCCCATATGCTACCTTTTGTCCTTCTCGGTCAGTGGTCATGCCCCTTAACAAAATGTATTGATTCAGCGAACAGAATCTCGCTTATTTTGAGGATATAAAATTAATAATTTCCACAAAGCGGCAGGAATTATCAAAGAACCTACATTCAATTTTCAAAGATTATCACAAATTTGGAGACATTTCTTAAAACTCGTTAAGTTAGCGGTATTGCTCCAAACTTTTCGTCAAGTTTCCAGTTTTATCGCCAAACGTGACAGGCGGATACAGACATTGATTTTTCTTTGTGTGTGCTTAGTTGGATATTTTAAACCTAAACCATCTTATTTATCGCTAAACAAATTATTAAACATAGAAGTCATTTAAATAATAATTCATTCGTTTGAATATGAAATGTTTAAATACATCTCTGCGAACTATTTTTTAATAATCAACCATTGGTTTATCACACACAATAGTGATCTAAATTAACATTTAAATTAAAACGATTTGATAAATTTCCTTTAGAACAAAACTTTGAGGCCCGAATATTCTTCGAACAACGTACTGTTTATACATTTGAAGAAATAGGATATTTCATTTAAAACTATGAGCGAAGTCATTTGGAAGGAGCATTTTAATAACATAGAATGTTTGTAAATGGAATCGTTAGTTGAAGGATAAAATGAATCTTTTAGAACAAAGCATTTCATTAACTGAACGAAAAGTTTCTCAAATAGAACATTCTAATGATTGCAGATAGTTTCCTAGAAATACTTCGTTTGCAATCTAGCAAACAGAACACTGAAATTAGAATTTTGTGAAAGCAAAATTTCGTTTATGTTGCAAATTGTTCTATAATGACATCTTTAGTTTGAGATTGCAATCAGTGTATTTTAAAACAGCGGATGCAAATTTACTGGGAGTACGTTTTAAAATGAGGAATTTAATTTCATTCCAATTAATATTTAGAAAAATAATTATTTTTTTGGTGAATAAAACTGTCTCGGTGTTACGTAGTTTAAACGGTCTCGGTGGTACATATTTTTAGAATTACTTTTTAAAGAGGTAATTAAAACAATTTAAAAAGATGGAAATATTTGTAGAAACTATAGGGTAAATGGTTAATTATTATATTAATTATTATAATTAATATAAGGGTAAATGATTACCTATTTTACTAGAAGGTCTAATGATACAGGATTTTTTCTCCACGATTTGATAATTTATTTTTTAACATTCGCATTTGTTGTACAGTATTTTATTTATGACATCGCAGAAAATTACACTAAAAGTCCTGCATATCACATTTTAAAATCATACAATTTATCGAGAAATTGAAATAGTAGATTATTTTCCCACTTAGGTGGTACTATCAAAAATATTTAAGCAATATCGTCTGCTGTTTTAAATAAGTCAGACGATAATTACAGACATCTTTTTGATGCCAATAACGTCTATGGGTAGGGTATCTCTGGCTGAATTCGGAGAGTTACGAAAAATGTAAACACTTTGAATGCTTATGCTTTCGAACATAATAGAAAAAAAATTGAAACAATTTTTACTTGTTTTGTCGGATATATGGTCATACTTATAAAAAATCTGATGTGTGCAGCACATGACTTTCCTTATATAATGCAATGAATTTACTACTTTTACAGTAAAAAATAAAAAATAAATTATTATTATAGTAGATATTTATATTCTTTCCAAGATATTGAATTTTCGTCAATTAGTCGTCATTTTCATTGATTTAGTGTCATTTTTATCCACTTGGCGAGATTTTCGTTAATTTGGCAACATTAAAAAAAGTCGCCAAGTTGGCGACATTCCGCCAAATTCGGCGCCAAAATATCGCCAAGCTTTACTGACGGAGAAATAAGTTATTTTTATAACAGATAAATGACTATTAGCGGTCAAGTACAAAAGTATTACTTAAAGTATCTTTTTTCATGAATGGAATGAGCTAGATCCACGAGAATGATGTCACAAATTTATCGTATGGTATTACATATGAAAAGTAAACATGTTTCTCAATAAGAAATATTTTTTTTTATTTTACATGATTTTTTTGATAATTTTTTTGAAAAATATGCAATATCTCGAGAACCGTTCGTGTTAGCGTTCAAAAATTTATGTCAATCGTTTTCTAATGAAAAATTACATAAGAAATGTCTATTTGCGTAACTTTTTGATTTTTTTGACGATGATTGATGATTTTTTGACGATTTTTTTAAAATTTCACTCGAAAATTTAGGCGGTTCTAAATATTCGATTGCGTATAAAAACAATAGGCTTTCAGTGTTTACGGATTGCAATTTTTGTACCAAATTTCATTCGAATCGGTCCATTCGTTCGTCAGTTACCGTCTCCACAGACTCACTGACACACATCACACAAACACACACACGTACTTTCATACAAACACACAGACATCACTTCAGTGTTCTTGTAGTTTTCGAGCAATCATCTTGTCAAGTTTGAGAAGATTGAAAATTTTACGTTTTACATGTTTGCAATGCTTACATCTCGAAAATTAAAATGACTGGCAATTAACTATAAAAAGTAATTTCTAGCCTTTTAAAAGCCATACAAGGATATACAATTTGATTTTAGATCAGAATCCTAGTTTTCAAAATATAATGATTGTAATTTCGATATTTTATTATTTTGAACCATTTTGTAAAGTTGATTTTCTTGTTGATATGCTAGTATTTTAAATCGTATTGAAAAAGTGGTATAAATTTCGATATTTTAGTATTTTGAACAAAAGAAGACAAATTACCCACAAAGAAAGATGTTATTCTCACAGAACCATTTCGACTCCATAGGATTGAAGTCATTGCCGATTTTTTATCAATCGAAAATCTTTTATCAATCGTTGCCCCAGAGAGAATGCATTTTTATTTTAGAGCAACATTTTTTAGCCATTTTTATGAGATTGTCATTAAAGAGTTTCAGAATAAATACCCATTCACTAAAACCCCTAACAATTCAATGATTACGAAGTTAGTAAAGTGTTTTGGGGAAACTGGATCTGTGGCAGACAAAGCAGGAAAAGGCAGGTTTTCTATTTTAACTCATGACAAATCTGCCCATTTCGTAAATTGGCGCGATTTATAATAGCGCTAAATAACCGGTTACGTTTATAATATGTAAGAAAAGTTCTCTCTGTGTGTATGTCAGTTTGTTCTAATTGGCAACAAATTTGGTGAAATATTGCCAAATTGGCAACATTTGGAAAAGGTGGCCAAATTGGCGATATTCCACTGTTTCGTAAAATTTTAAGTATTGTTTTCGTTAGTGATTCCTGTTGCTTTATGAGGGAGTTTCAAAATATAGGGAGTTTCATTGCTCATGGTAAAGGTATGTTTTACTCGGTGGTCATAAATGCCTTTTGTTGGGTGTAGTAAAGTAATTATGTTTTGTTGGGTGTAGTAAAGTAATTATGTTTTGTTGGGTGTAGTAAAGTAATTATGTTTTGTTGGGTGTAGTAAAGTTGGGTGTAGTAAAGTAATAATATTTTGTTGGGTGTAGTAAAGTAACTATGTTTTGTTGGGTGTAGTAAAATAATTATGTTTTGTTGGGTGTAGTAAAGTAATTATGTTTTGTTGGGTATAGTAAAGTAATTATGTTTTGTTGGGTGTAGTAAAGTAATTATGTTTTGTTGGGTGTAGTAAAGTAATAATATTTTGTTGGGTGTAGTAAAGTAACTATGTTTTGTTGGGTGTAGTAAAATAATTATGTTTTGTTGGGTGTAGTAAAGTAATTATGTTTTGTTGGGTATAGTAAAGTAATTATGTTTTGTTGGGTGTAGTAAAGTAATTATGTTTTGTTGGGTGTAGTAAAGTAATTATGTTTTGTTGGGTGTAGTAAAGTAATTATGTTTTGTTGGGTGTAGTAAAGTAATTATGTTTTGTTGGGTGTAGTAAAGTTGGGTGTAGTAAAGTAATAATATTTTGTTGGGTGTAGTAAAGTAACTATGTTTTGTTGGGTGTAGTAAAATAATTATGTTTTGTTGGGTGTAGTAAAGTAATTATGTTTTGTTGGGTATAGTAAAGTAATTATGTTTTGTTGGGTGTAGTAAAGTAATTATGTTTTGTTGGGTGTAGTAAAGTAATTATGTTTTGTTGGGTGTAGTAAAGTAATTATATTTTGTTGGGTGTAGTAAAGTAATTATGTTTTGTTGGGTGTAGTAAAGTAATTATGTTTTGTTGGGTGTCACGTAATGATTAATTTATATTATTGAGAGGGAGAGGGCAGATAAGCAAGGCGAGCGAGCATACATACACATGTCACAATAAAAATTGTTGATTCATGTTGCAGAATGTCTGAAACATGCAATTCCATCAAAGACTTTAATTTCAATTTTTGACCGCATTGTAAAACTTTCTCTGCACTGTATATATTTTTAGGGAGCTTAAGTGAAGTTAATTAAAAGTGTTTTTAATTATGACACAATTCACATTTAATCTCAAGGATGTTTTATATTAAAATAGTATATTTGTTTACAAAAAAAAAAAAAAATCTATCATATATGTTGATAAAACAGTCTATAACCAATAACTGTGCCATTAATTTCAAAATATATTACGTGCAATAATTAAATGCATTTTTTATTAATAATAATAATAAAATTTTTAAACGTAAATCTCAGTACTCGCAAACTTATATCCTTATTATGTGAATCAAATATTAACATTTCAGATTGCAAACGTTGCAGATATATTCATAATGTGTTCATTATAATTATATCACAATCTTGTAATTCCTAAATTATTATTTTTATTAAAATTAAATTATTTTTAATTCTTAATGAAACTAAAAATTCTACTTGTGCATTAATATTTAATATCTTAATGTCTTTTAAGTCGAAATTATATGAAAAAAAGATAAGAATGTGCGTTCAGATATAATAAAATATTAATTTTTTACTTATGTAACAGCAAACACAGTATTTTCTAACATTATTTAAAATGAATTGAATATAATAAAAAATTCTTGTCTTTAAATGTATATTTTAGTAAACATAATTAATATTAAATTGCTATGATAAAATGCATCATATTTTTAATGCATTTAAAATGTTCGAAAAATATGGGCAAAAATTATTGTAAAAATAATTTAAAAAAATCTGATGTGGGCAGCACATGACTTTCCCTGCAGACTTATTTATATTCACGTTCTCTTTATTTTCATTAAATTTAATTCACTTTTAATTCAATTTTCGTTCTCATTTGGTAAATGGAGTTATTTTCAAAGGTGGCGTAGAGGAAATATGAAAAAACTTAAATATCTGAAGAACGGCTAGTCCTCGTGTAATGGGGTTGGTCTTATTATTTTCTTCGTTAATAATTACATATAAAACAAGCATTTAAAGGATATATTTGACCATACGTAGTTTTTTATTTTAAATTTTGTCAATTTTTGCGGGCCATTTTCCTAAAAAGGCAGGCTATTTTTTCCGAATCGTACTAAAATCTAATCAGCACCAAGATGTCCTACAAGTGACTTACTTATCTACCCAATTTTGTGAAATTCTGTCCATTAGCTTTTCAGCTGGAGTAGATACAAGCTTTAGTGGGCAAATTAGCAAAAAAAAGGCGGATTCTTTTATCTCGAATCGTACCCAAAACTAATCAGCACTAGATTCGCCCAGAAGTGACTTACCTACCAAATTTCATGAAATTCGGTCCATTAGTTTTTTAGTTAGAGTGGATACAAAATCTGAACAGACAGACACACAGACAGCAGACACACAGATTCACAGACATACAGACAGACACACACACAGACGTCACGCTAAAAATAGTTTTTTCGTATTCTAGAGGTCTCGAAACGTGTAGATCCGTCGAAAACTCGAGATGCGATTTTCGGTATGATTCCAATACTTTCTCTATACATTACCATGTATTGCAGGGAAAGTAAAAATCTGATGTGGGCAGCACATGACTTTCCCTGCAGACTTATATTAACGTTCTCTTTATTTTAATTAAATTTATTTCACTTTTAATTCAATTTTCGTTCTCATTCGGTAACCGGACTTATTTTCAAAGGTGGCGTAGAGAAAATAAGCAAAACTAAAATATCTCGAGAACGACTAGTCCTAGTGTAATGGGGTTGGTATTATTATTTTCGTCGTTAAAAATTACGTATTAAACAAACATTTAATGGATATAGTTGAGTATACCTAGTTCTTTAGTTTAGATTTTGACGATTTTTGCGGGCCATTTTGCAAAAAAAGGCAGGTTATTTTTTTCCGTATCGTACCAAAATCTAATCAGCACTAGGGTGGCCCACAAGCGACTTATCTGCCGAATTTTTAGAAATTCGGTCCAGTAGTTTTTCAGTTAGAGTGGATATAAGCTTTTGCGGGCCATTTTGAAAAAAAAAAGCGGGTTCTTTTATTCCAAATCGTACCCAAAACTAATCAGCACCAGACTCGCTCACAAGTGACTTACCTACCAAATTTTGTGAAATTCGGTCCATTAGTTTTTTAGTTAGAGTGGATACAAAATCTGCACAGACAGACAGACACACAGACACACAGACACACAGACACACACAGACGTCACGCTAAAAATGGTTTCTTCGTATTTTAGAGGTCTTGAAACGTGTAGATCCGTCGAAAACTCGAGTTGCGATTTTCGACATGATTCCAATACTTTCCCTATATAATGCAATTCCCTATATAATAATAATACTTTCCCTATATAATTCCTTATATAATGCAATGAATTTACTAATTTTACAATAAAAAAATATATGATGTGGGCAGCACATGACTTTCCCTTCAGACTTATATCCACGTTCTCTTTATTTTAATTAAATTTAATTCACTTTTAATTCAATTTTCGTTCTCATTTGATAACTAGACATTTATCAAAGGTGGCGTAGAGAAAATACAAAAAAACTAAAATATCTCTAGAACGGCTAGTCCTAGTGTAATGGGGTTAGTCTTATTCTTTTTTTCGTTAAAAATTACGTATGAAACAAGCATTTAATGGATATATTTGAGCATACGTAGTTTTTTATTTTAGATTTTGGTGATTTTTGCGGGACATTTTGCAGAAAAAGCAAGTTATTTTTTTTTATCGTACCAGAATCTAATCAGCACCAGAGTGACCTACAAGTGACTTATCTACCGAATTTTGTGAAGTTCGGTCCATTAGTTTTTCAGATAGAGTGGATACAAGCTCTTGCGGGTCATTTTGCAAAAAAAAGCAGGTTATTTTTTCTCGAATCGTACGAAAATGTAATCAGCACCAGATTCGCCCACAAGTGACTTACCTACCAAATTTTATGAAATTCGGTCCATTAGTTTATTAGTTAGAGTGGATACAAGATCTGCACAGACAGACAGACACACAGACACACAGACACACACACAGACACACACACAGACATCACGCTAAAAATAGTTTTTTCGTATTCTAGAGGTCTCGAAACGTGTAGATCTGTCGAAAACTCGAGATGCGATTTTCGGTATGATTCCAATACTGTCCCTATACATTACCATGTATTTCACGGAAAGTAAAAATCCGATGTGGTCAGCACATGACTTTCCCTGCAGACTTATATTAACGTTCTCTTTATTTTAATTAAATTTATTTCACTTTTAATTCAATTTTCGTTCTAATTCGGTAACCGGACTTATTTTCAAAGGTGGCGTAGAGAAAATACGGAAAACTAAAATATCTCGAGAACGACTAGTCCTAGTGTAATAGGGTTGGTCTTATTATTTTTGTCGTTAAAAATTACGTATTAAACGCGCATTTAATGGATATATTTGAGTATACCTAGTTCTTTAGTTTAGATTTTGACGATTTTTGCGGGCCATTTTGCAAAAAAGGCAGGTTATTATTTTCCGAATCGTACCAAAATCTAATCAGCACCAGGGTAACCCACAAGTGACTCATCTACCGAATTTTTAGAAATTCGGTCCAGTAGTTTTTCAGTTGGAGTGGATATAAGCTTTTGCGGGCCAATTCGCAAAAAAAGGCGGGTTCTTTTATTCCAAATCGCATCCGAAACTAATCAGCCGCAGACTCGCTTACAAGTGACTTACCAAATTTTGTGAAATTCGGTCCATTAGTTTTTTAGTTAGAGTGGATACAAAATCTGCACAGACAGACAGACACACAGACACACACACAGACACACACACAGACATCACGCTAAAAATAGTTTTTTCGTATTCTAGAGATCTCGCAACGTGTAGAGCCGTCGAAAACTCCAGTTGCGATTTTCGGCATAATTCCAATACTTTCCTTATACATTACCATGTATTGCAGGGAAAGTAATAGGTTTTTCTTATAGTAGATATTTATATTATTTCCAAGATGTTGAATTTTCGTCAATTAGTCGTCATTTTCATTGATTTAGTGTCATTTTTATCCACTTGGCGAGATTTTCGTCAATTTGGCAACATTAAAAAAAGTCGCCAAGTTGGCAAAATTCCGCCAAATTCGGCGCCAAAATTTCGCCAAGCGTTATGGACATAGAAATAAGTTATTGTTATAGCAGATAAATAACTATTGGAGTTTAAATACAAAAATATTACGCAAAGTATCTTTTCTCATGAATGGAACGAGCTAGATCCACGAGAATGATGTCACCCAATTTATCGCATGATATTACATATGAGATGTTAACATGTTTCTCAACAGTTAATATATATTTTTTTAATTTACGGGATTTTGTGATAAATTTATTTGAAAAATGTGCAATATCTCGAGAACGGTTCATGCTAGCTCTCTAAATTTATGTCAATCGTTTTTTAAGAAAAAATTATATAAGAAATGTCTATTTGCGTAACTTGTTTTGATCTTTTGATGAAGTTTTTAAAATTTCAGTATATTTTGGGGGGTTCTGAATATTCGATTACGTTTAAAAACAATAGGCTTCCAGTATTCATGGATTGTGATTTTTGTTCCAAATTTCATTCGAATCGCATTATTCGTTCGTGAGATATCGTCTCCACAGACTCACTGACATGTGCACACAGACACACACACACACACACACACACACACAGACATCAGTTCAAAAATGTTCGATTCGTGATCAGGGATGCTTGAAACGTGCTCTCCCGTCGAAAATTCGAATTGGAATTTTCGACCCCGTCACATTACTTTCCTTATACATTATTGTATATAAGGAAAGTAACAAAGCAAAACAACACGTTTTAAAATTAGTACCAGCTAACTTCATAAGAAATTGATTAAAGTGTAAAAAAAAAAAAAAAAAAATGGTTCCAAAATTAATATGAATTAACTTAATAGGAGAATGATTATCAAAATGTTAAATAACATTCAATAAAACTTTATAAATACCAATGGATAAAAGACAGAAGAACTAAGAGAAACATAACAAAGATTGAAGGGAAAACAACAAATTTCAGAAGCTACATGTGCTGATTTCATCTGCTAAATTCAAGTGACATTCTACCTAATTTCTTTTAAAATACAAGTAAATAAAATACTTCTAAAAAGAACATAACAAAATTGGAAGTTAAACAACTGTTTTTGGAAGCAATATAAGATAACCTAAAGAATAAAAAGACAGAATGTTACTTAAAACTTAAATAACATTATGTCACTTTTTTCACCTTTTCTATTTTTTATGTCTAATTTGAAATACAAATAATAAAAAAAAATCTTTCAAGTAGTCATCGCTTAATTTTGAACGATTTTTTAGTTAATACGAGTATGTTTCATTCTGAAGAATGATTGCTGCCAAATATAACTGTTTACAAATAGGAAAATACATTTCCTTGTATTCTCACTTTCGTGTGTTGTAATAAGTTTCATTTTGTAGAATGAGTTACTTTCGGGTGGTGTAATATGTTTCATTCTAGAGAATGATTGCTGGTAAATATAACTGTTTACAAATAGGAAAGTATATTTCCTTGTATTCTCACTTTCGTGTGTTGTAATAAGTTTCATTCTGGAGAATGACTTACTTTCGGGTGGTGTAATATGTTTCATTCTAGAGAATGATTGCTGGTAAATATAACTGTTTACAAATAGGAAAATATATTTCCTTGTATTCTCACTTTCGTGTGTTGTAATAAGTTTCATTCTGGAGAATGACTTACTTTCGGGTGGTTGAAGACCCAGACCGTCCGACTCGTCCAAAGGACTAAGAGCAGCTATTTGGACGGCCGGTACTTTCGGGTGGTGTAATATGTTTCATTCTAGAGAATGATTGCTGGTAAATATAACTGTTTATAAATAGGAAAATATATTTCCTTGTATTCTATCATTCAGGTGTTGTAATAAGTTTCATTCTGGAGAATGACTTACTTTCGGGTGGTGTAATATGTTTCATTCTAGAGAGTGATTGCTGGTAAATATAACTGTTTACAAATAGGAAAATATATTTCCTTGTATTCTCACTTTCGTGTGTTGTAATAAGTTTCATTCTGGAGAATGACTTACTTTCGGGTGGTGTAATATGTTTCATTCTAGAGAATGATTGCTGGTAAATATAACTGTTTAGAAATAGGAAAATATATTTCCTTGTATTCTCACTTTCGGGTGTTGTAATAAGTTTCATTCTGGAGAATGACTTACTTTCGGGTGGTGTAATATGTTTCAATATAGGGAATGTTTGCTGGTGGATAAAAAGAATGTTTACAAATAGGAAAATATATTTCCTTGCATTTTTACATTCGGACAATAAAGAATAGAATTAAACCGTAGTTCCACTTTTAAAACATGATTTCAACATATTACCTATTTCTTTGTTAAAATGTCCGCGGACCGTATAAAATCAGTTCGTGGACCGGATTCAGCCCGTTAACCATAGTTTGGGGACCACTGCTATATACATATTTAATTAAAATATCCTTAATTGAGAGAAGAAAAAAAGATTATTTTTAAAACTCATTTTGATGAAAGTTGCATTTAAATAAAAATCGTCTGCGTTTCTCATCTAATTGTAACTTGTGTGTTTAATATTCATACTTATAATTAAATAGCTCGTTATTGAGATAGACATTTAAAAATGCCATATTTTTCAGAAGCGCAACTACAACAATTTCTTATTACGTCAAGATCTTGATATATTTATTTTTGTTTACAAATTATGAATTTAATTGCAAGCAAACTTATCAAAATATATATACATCAAAATATATATCATCATGTTATACATCAAAAGAGTTGACAACAGTTATTAATTAAATTATTTCATCTGAAATAGAAAACACATAGAATTCAAATATTATTTTCTTCGAAAACCGACTTTGTAGAATCACTGGTAGCGATTACTATTTTGTCTTCAATAATATAATTTCTTGTGTACGCCACATATCAAAAGGTAGATGGAAATTTTGTAGAATGGAAAGGTTCTAAAGAGACAACTTTAGAGATTTGAAAATTAATGCAAACAAGAAGCAAAATATTGTGCGGGAAAAAAGCTTTGCAAGTGTTAGGTATAATCAAATGTTGATTTCATTTTTTTCACTTCGTTTATTTTCACGTTCTCATCCGTAAGTATTGAGAAAGTACTACTGTTTTCACGAAAATTTTCTATTTCAAGATTTTGGTGCCAATATTTGTTTTAAGACCTCCTGAACACGTTTTCACTATTTTTGGGGTGATGCCCGTCTGCCTGTCTGTATGTATGTCTGTGGTCGATTTTTTGTGTACACGATAGCGGCTACAAATATTAATGAATTTTTACGAAACTTTATATCCGGTTTTGTTAATAAAAATATAGAACTAGATGTAACTTTTTGAAATTCGAACGAAAATTTACTTGGAATTTTATGTCTTTCTAACATGGCAGCATAGGAAAAAATTTTACATAATTATGTGTAAAAGGATTATTTATGGCTCAATGATCATGAAAATATATAGTTTCCATCATTGTTGTGAAAAATAACAGCGATACAATGTATTGCTTTGTAACGTCATTAGCTCCCTCCTGAGGTACATTGTCGAGAATGGCATCGATCGAAACATGTTTTCGAGTCCTTTAAAGTGAAGGGTAACACGTTTTAATTGCAATCATTTGGGCCCATTGATACCGATTTTTCAAAAAAAAATTTCTAAAATTAAAAAAAAAAGTCTGATGTGGGCAACACATGACTTTCCTTATATAATGCAATGAATTTACAACTTTTACAGTAAAAAAAAAATAGATTATTTTTATAGTAGATATTTATATTCTTTCCAAGATATTGAATTTTCGTCAATGAGTCGTCATTTTCATTGATTTAGCGTCATTTTTATCCATTTGGCGAGTTTTTCATTAATTTAGCAACCTTAAAAAAGTCGCCAAGTTGACGACATTCCACCAAATTCGTCGCCAAAATCTCGCCAAATGTTATGGATGAAGAAATAAGTTATTCTTACAGCAGATAAATGACTATTGGCGTTCAAATTCAAGTATTACTCAAAGTATCTTTTTTCATGAATGGAACGACCTAGATCCACGAGAATGAGTCACCAAATCTATCGCATGTTATTACATATGAAAAGTGAACATGTTTCTCAATAGGAAATATTTTTTTTATTTTATATGAATTTTTGATAATTTTTTTGAAAAATGTGCAATATCTCGAGAACGGTTCATGTTACAGTTCTAAAATTTATGCCAATCGTTTTCTAATGAAAAATTGCATAAGAAATGTACTAAAATCTAATCAGCACCAGGGTAACCCACAAGTGATTTATATACCAAATTTTGTAAAATTTGATCCATTAGTTTTTCAGCTAGAGTTGATACAGGTAAGTTGATACAGGTACCATTTCGCAAAAAAAAGCGGGTTATTTTATCCCGAATAATACCAGAAACTAAACAGTACCAGAGTCACACACAAGTGACTTACCTACCAAATTTTATGAAATTCGGCCCATAAGTTTTTGAGTTAGAGTGGATATATACAATGCACAGGCACACAGATAGACAAACACACAGACAGACAGACAGACAGACAGACACACACACACAGACGTCTCGCTAAAAATAGTGTTTTCGTGTTCTAGAGGTTCCAAAACGTGTAGATCCGTCGAAAATTCCAGTTGCGATTTTCGACATGATTTCAATACTTTCTCTATACATTACTATGTATTGCAGGGAAAGTAATAAAAACTAGTTGGCATCCATGCTTTAGAAGTACTTTAACAAAAAATTCAATAATTATTTTTTCTTATAACACTTTTTAAATTGTGAAAAGCATTTCTTGAGTATATAGAAACAGGTGATATCAGTGAGAGGGTCTCATAATTACAGAGTTGCGGTTGAGTTAGTAAGTGACCGTTAAAAATATATATATATATGTATTGACACAATACATGACGGTAAAATTTTCGCGCCTAAAACTGAACGCAGGTGGTCTCTTACAGGTGTTTAGACAGGATTCACTATGTACTGCTTTGCAATTCGAAAGTCAAAACATATATATGCCTTTGGTGTTACTGTAAGTGGTACAAAGTTATGAAATTTCATCTACGTGTTGAACGCATCGAGGTAGTATTATATACTAACTCGTTGGTTGAACGTCAAAAAATTATTAGAAAATATTCTGAGTGTATATGCAAAACGAAAACGAGTGGTTATTGTTTATTTATTTATATTAAATAAGCTGCTTTTTAGAGTGGAATTTATAGAAAACTGTTTAAATATTTCTATGGGAAACATGTAGCTATGATCTCAGAAAGAGGAAGTCGACGTTTACAGCGTTTGATTTTGTTTCCAAAATATGGATCCTTTTAAATTTTTTTATCAAATGGCCAGGCACTTGACTCATCATCATTCGCCTTTTTGTCAGCGGCCAGAACGGGAACCATTTAGCCATCCTAGGACGTTGCCCCAGGCGCACCAGAGGGGGCGGAACACACTGCGCAAACACAACACAAACATCCATGCCTTACGTGGGACTCGAACCCACAACTCGGCGGTCGAGTGATTGCTGTGGAAACGCTCGCCTTGACCACTCGACAACCACGTCGGCCAAATATGGATCCTAAAGTGCAGTAGTGTGCTAAAGTACACTATTGTACCCTCCAAAGTGCGCATACTCCAGGGGTACGAGTGGCGAGACATGGGGGGGGGGGGGGGTACGCCAAGAAAATTTAATATTTTATTTTTGTAATTTTTCCTAAGACATATTTTATATTGACAGAAGAAAAAATAGAAAATTACTTAAAGAATAGCATTTATAAATTTGTAATTTTAAATTACACTATCATGAACATCACAGTGTTATGGTAATATGATTTTGTTCTAAGCCCCCGTTCAGAACGAAAAATGTTCAACATAATCTGTAATAATAACGTCAATTTCGCATCTGTATTATACATAGAGGTATGCCAGTAGGTCCTATGGGTACATGATCAAAGAAGTTTGGTGACCACTGTTATAGAGAATAAATATAATCGTTCAGCTAGTATATGTGTGCGTATCTGTGTGTGTGTGTGTAGTGTGACAAAATTCGTGCAGTGTGACAAAAGAAAATTTTTATTTCATTTTTTTTAGTGTTTCGGTTTGGATTTAGTAGTTATATACCTTTCATATTGATTATATTTTCTTATTCTAATGGCTGCAAATGATTTATTAAAATTAAAGTGACCGTGGTGAATAATTTTTCATTCGTCATGATCAAGTAAAAGCCATTTTACTTGATCAATCAGAAAACCGATTTACTTGATCAATCACAAAGCCGATTTACTTGATCAAAAGCTATTTTACTGGATAGCTTTACACATGATCAAGTAAGTTAAGCCATTTTATTTAAGGAAAAGTACACAATACGTTTTGCGTATAATTGATTTATCACCGTGAAGAAACAAAAACAGTGACATAAATACATATTTTTCTCATTTTAGATTTATAGGATAGCGCAGTTAAATTCCTATAAAATACAGAGTAAAATTTTCAATCAAGATATTTTTACTGCCGTTGAAACTTATTTATAATAGTCCGTATATGGGGTTTAAATTTTAGGTAGTACAATAACTTTATAAGAAAAGGCCCATGGGTGTATATATTAAGTCTATCTATAGTAAAGTGATCATGCCCGATCGAATAGAAGTGATTGCAACCTGTTACCCCTAGCGGGATATTTATAAAACGTTAGGATAACGCACTCAGCAACAAAGCGCGAAAAATTGATAAAGCCAATTGCAAAGTTGGAGTGTTGTCGAATTAGTAGGAATGGATTTTCGTATTCTAGAGGTCCCAAAACGTGTAGATCCGTCGAAAATTTGAATTGCGATTTTCGGCATGATTCCAATACTTTCCCTATACATTACCATGTATTATAGGGAAAGTAATAAGTCCAGTGACCAAATGAGAACGAAAATTGAATTAAAGGTGCAAATTCAGTGTAATTTCAAATAAGAAAATAAATTTAAGTCTGCAGAGAAAGTCATGTGCTGCCCACATCAGATTTTTACTTTACCTGCAATACATGGTAATGTATAGGGAAAGTATTGGAATCATGCCGAAAATCGCAACTCGAGATTTCGACGGATCTACGCGTTTCGAGACCTCTAGAATACAAAAAAAACAATTTTTAGCGTGTTGTGTCTGTCTGAGCAATGTGTATGTATCTACTCTAACTAAAAAACTAATGGACCGAATTTCATAAAATTTGGTAGGTAAGTTATTTGGGTGAGAGCCTGGTGCTGATTAGTTTTTGGTAGGATTCGTAAAGACAGAACCCACCTGTTTTGTGAAATGGCTCGCAAAAGTTGCCTCTATCCACTCTAGCTGAAAAACTAATGGACCGAATTTCCCCAAATTCAGTAGATAAGTCGCTTGTGGGTTACCCTGGTGCTGATTAGATTTTGGTACGATTCGTAAAAAAATAACCTGCTTTGTTTTGCAAAATGACCCCCAAAAATCGTCAAAATCTAAAATAAAAACTACGTATGCTCAAATATATCCGTTAAATATTTGTTTTATACGTAATTTTTAACGAAGAAAATAATAAGGTTAACCCCCATTAGACTAGGACTAGCCGTTCTCGAGATATTTTAGATTTTTCGCATTTTCTCTACGCACCTTTGAAAATAAGTCCAGTTACCAAATGAGAACGAAAATCGAATTAAAAGTCAATTAAATTTAATTAAAACAAAGAGAACGTGGATGTAAGTTTGCAGGGAAAGTCATGTGCTGCCCACATCAGATTTTTACTTTTCCTGCAATACATGGTAATAGGGAAAGTATTGGAATCCTACCGAAAATTGCAACTCGAGTTTTCAACGGATCTACGCGTTTCGGGACCTCTAGAATACGAAAAATCTATTTTTAGAGTGACTTCTGTGTGTCTGTCTGTCTGTCTGTCTGTCTGTGCAATGTATGTATTCACTCTAAATCAACTAATGGACCAAATTTCATAAAATTGAGTAGGTAAGTCACTTATGTGTAACCCTGGTGCTGATTAGTTTTGGGTACGATTCGAAATAAAAAATCCGCCTTTTTTTGCGAAATGGCCCTCAAAATTTGCCTTTATCTACTCTAGCTGAAAAATTAATAGATCAAATTTTACAAAATTTGTTAGATAAGTCACTTGTGGATTACCCTGGTACTGATTAGATTTTGGTACGATTAAAAAAATATAATAACCTGCCTGTTTTTGCGAAATAAAAAAATACATATGCTCAAATATATCAATTAAATGCTTATTGTACACGTAATTTTTAATGATAAAAAGAATAAAACCAATTCCATTGCACTTGGACGAGCCGTTCTCGAGATAATTTAGTTTTTTTTTTGCATTTTCGCTACGTCATCTTTGAAAATAAGTCCATTTACCATATGAGAACGAAAATTGAATCAAAAGTGCATATTCAGTGGAATTTTTAAAAAATAAATATAGTTGTTGTTTTGTGAAATTAAACTGAATTTAATGAATTATTGAAGAAATAAAGGTAACGTGAATATGAGTTTGCAGGAATCACCCCCACATCAGATTTTTACTTTCCTTGTAATATATGGTAATGTATAGGGAAGTATTGGAATCATGTCGAAAATCGCTGCTGGAGTTTTCGACGGATCTACACGATTTGGGACTTTTAGAAATGGAAAACACTATTTTTAGCGTGACGTCTGTATGTGTATGGGTGGTCTGTCTGTCTGTGTGTCTGTTTGTGCAATGTATGTATCCATTCTAACTCAAAAACTAATGAACCAAATTTCCTAAAATTGGGTAGGTAAGTCACTTGTTTGTGACCCTGGTGCTGATTAGTTTTTGGTATGATTCGGGATAATAGAACCTGCCTTTTTTTTGCGAAATGGCCTGGAAAAGCAATTTTTATCGAATTTAAATAAAGAACCAATTGCCCAAATTGCACAACATTTCGTAGATAAGTCACCTGTGGGATTTCCTGGTACTGATTAGATTTTGGTACGATTCGGAGAAAATAAAACCCGCCTTATTTTACAGAATGGCTCTCAAAAATCGCCAAAATCTAAAATAAAAGACTACATATGCTCAAATGTATCAATTAAATGCTTTTTTATACGTAATTTTTGACGAGGAAAAAAATAAGATAAATCCCATTACACTAGGACTAGCCGTTCTCAAGATATTTTAGATTTTTTTTGCGTACCCAATAAAAACATTTCAGTTACCAAATGAAAACGAAAATTGAATTAAAAGAGCAAATTCAGTGTTATTTTCTAGAATTGAACTCAATTTAATGAATTATTAAAGAAATAAAGTGAAAACGAATTTGAGTTTGCAGGGAAAATCATGTGCTACACACATTAGATTTTTTTGCCGTGCATGCAAAATTTTCTGACCAATAAAGTTTTTCTTGACGTGCTGGGAAGAATTTCATTCGCTTTGTTATACAGAACTACACATTAACCTTATGCAGGATTCATAGGAAAGTTTTAAGTTCCACAAATAAATTTGTAAGGAAAGGTCCACGAGTGAACACGCCAGGTCTATTTGTTGTAAAGGGACCATGCTTGTTCGAATGAAGGCGATTGCAGCGCTCCTAGTGGATAATGTAAACCGATAGGATAACGCACTCAGCAATAAAGCGAAATAGACAAAAAGTTCAGTTAGACAGTTATAGAGAATTAGAGAATGATTGGAAATTGACCATAAGAGTGTTAAAGAAGACATTTATTTCTTGGAGTATATTTCCAAAGACTTTGGGCAATATTGTTTTTTTTCCCCTAATAATCGTTTAAGCACAAGTTATTCAATCATAAAATGAATGTGCTAGCAACCTTTGCTTTTAAACTGTCTTAGACAGTTCGTTCTTCGTGGTTGTTAATAGCGCATACTGTTCATTTGGCGTTAAGAAGGGGCCTTATGATGACCTCGAAACAATTGTTGACGGTTCGTTCATAGTGGTTGTTAAGGGCGTATACTGTTGATTTGGCCTGTAGAGCATGGTTATAACGCCCTCGAAACAATTGCAAAAAGTACTTTCTTAGCGGTTGTTAAGGGTGCATACTGTTCATTTGGACTGTAGAAAGGGGATTACAATGCTCTCGAAACAAATATATGCAACAATTATAGGCAGTTCGCTCTTAGAGGTTTTTAAGGGTGCATACTGTTCATTTGGCCTGAAAAAGAGGCCTTATAACAAACGACCTCGAAACAATTGTTGGCGGTTCGTTTATAGTGGTTGTTAAGGGAGCATTGTTCGTTTGGCCTGTAGAACAGGGTTATAACGCCCTCGAAATTATTGTAAAAAGTACTTTCTTAGCGGTTGTTAAGGGTGCATACTGTTTATTTGGACTGTAGAAGGGGGCTTATAACACCTCAAATCAATTGTAAGAAGTTCGTTCTTAGTGGTTTTTAAGGGGCATACTGTTCATTTGGCCTGTAGAACGTGGCTTATAACATCCTAGAAATGAAGCAATTATAGGATGTTATTCTTAGTGTCAATATGTCCGTTCTTAGCGGTTGTTAAGGGCGCATACTGTTCATTTAGACTTAGAAGGGAGCTTATAACATCCTAGAAACCATTGTAAGAAGTCCGTTCTTAGTAGTTGTTAAGGGCGCATACTGTTCCTTTGAACTGCAGAAGGGGGCTTATAACATCCTAGAAACAACTGTCGTCACCTACTGATTTCTTCAAGGAAGTTTTGTTAGTAAATTTATCACTTGTCAGCCAGTCTTGCTCAGCTATGATAGCTACCATAACACTACCTTTATGGATGTTTTTTAATTTATATTCTCTGTGTTAAAATAATTAATACATTATAATTATTCTTGAATGGTATCCAAATGTTACATTTTATTTTTCATGTTAAAATGCAATACTGAACCCAAAATACCTTTTAACTTTCTTCTTCCATTTATGCTAGTATTTCATATACTGAAATTGCTAACTCTACTATCTTTCTTGACGCAAAATATTCGTTATTAAAAAAAAATACTTTAAAAGTCATTTAAATAAAAATCATCTGCGCATTTTATTTTATTTCCAGATAACTTGTCTGTTTCATATTCATATTTCTAATTAAATTACGTTTTCTTCGGAATGAAACTTAAAAAATGTCACATTTCATTATTAAAAGCATCTTTAAACTAATTTTTAACTTTATCAAAGGAAATGGATCTTGACAAAATATTAATTTATGTTTACAAGTTGCGTATTTTAATGGAAAGTAAAGTTATCAAAAAATATTTTTCATCAAAAGCAACAGTTGTTAATTAAGTCATTCCGCCTCGAAATTTCAATCTGTGCGAAGCCAGTTGAAATAACAAATATTATTTTTCTTCGAGAATAAACAACTTTTTCTCCCACGATCGTGATTAAGATATCTACTTTGATAATTTAAATTCTTGTTCACGCGGCGCGTCAAAAGGAATTGGGGGAAATTGGTAAGTTTATAAAACGAAAAATTAAGCATAGGAGGTTTGAAGATTAAAGCAAACAAAAGAAAAACTATACTGGAAAGAAATATTAAAAAAGCAGAGTTAGAAATCCTGTAAAAGTTATGCATGATAAAATATGGACTTTTTTTAACGCTGGCTTGCTTCAACTTTTCCAATTACTACATCATATTTGTGCTCCATCAATTTGATTTACATCACAGGAATCACTGCATTTCATTGAGATTTATTAACAGATTTTAATATGCTTGATAAAGATTAGAAAGAAAGTTATATAAAACTTCTTAATTAAGTTTTACATAATTTCTAATTAATTTATCTCAAGGGGAACGGAGAAGTGTACGTTTTAATACATTCTCTGCGATACATTGTATATGTAAAAGGAAAATAGTGTGATCAGGCTAAAACTGCTATCCACGCATTTTGATCTACACGTTTTGGACATCCCTAAATACGAATTCAACACTTTTCAGTGATTTCTCAGCGGACAAAATGTCTCTCGAACAAATTGAGAACATTTTATTTCAATCGATAATCGTTAGAAGCCTATTAATTTTAGCGGTGAATTGATCTTTAAGTTACCCCTTAATCTTTCGAACACACACACACACATATATATATAGAGAGAGAGAGGGAGAGAGAGAGAGAAAATCGATGCACCCTGCAAAATAATCCGATAGTAATGAAACTGTACATGCAAACACCTGTCGACCGAATATGCAAATGATCAAAAATTCGCATCCAGTGAAGGAATAGTTGGGACAACAGCGCATTGAAACTGAGCACCATGGTGGTGTATATAAGGAGCGAACCTCGCTTTCAGGAACAAAACGTGCAGTGGATTTCGATTGCGTTCACGTACCTTGATTGTAACAATGCCTCGCCGGTGGATTCGCGGTCACTACGAGCATATGAAGGAGTTTGAAAGAGGACTTGTGGTTGGACTGCATGAGGCTGCATGGAAAGGCACATCGAGGAATCGCTCGGCATTTGGGTAGAAGAGATGCAGAAATTAGATGATGTTGGCAGAAATGGGTTCGGAATGGCAGATTTCACCGGCAAGCGGGCAGCGGACGACCTAGAGCGATGACAGAACGGGAAGCCAGAGCGATTGTCAGAGCAGCTGTGACAGTACGAGATTCGTCGTTATTAACCATCCAACATGTGACAAACACGGAAGTGACCACCCGGACCATTAATATAAGACAACGGGAGCGGAATCTATACTCGCGGCGCCCATTACGTCGCCTAGCACTGACCAGTATGCACCGTCAATAGCGATTGGAATGGTGTCGGGCCGATCAGCCTGGAATTGTTCGGATTGGGAACGAATTGTCTTCAGTGACGAATCCCGTTTCGAATTGAGTCCCGACGACCTGCGCAGACGTGTCTGGAGACAGCCCGGAGATCGCCAGGATCCTGCTCTTACTGTTACACGTCACACGACCCGACAAGAGAAAGTTATGGTCTGGGGTGCCATTTCGTTTGATAGCCGGACCCCCCCCCCCTTTCATAGTCTTCCATGCACCATCACAGCACAGCTATACGTTGCCGACATTCTACGACCCGTTGTATTGCTATTCCTCTCGTGACACCCCGGGCTAACTTTTCAGCAAGATAAAGCCAGACCACACACGGCATGCCTCTCTATTGATTGTCTGCGTGCTTACGACACACTTCCTTGGCCAAACAGATCCCCAGATTCTCGCCTATTGAGCACATTTGGGCTGAAATGGGGCGTCGTCTGCGACCATCCCAAAATGTAGACGAATTAGCTCGTCAATTGGAGGCCATTTGGAACGACATCCCTAAGAACATTCTCCCATCAACTTTATGCATCAATTCCACGTCCGGGAACAGCTTGTATCAAGGCCAGAGGTGGACTAACGCCATATTGACGTGCTCGCTTTGTGTAGATTTTTTAGTGCAATAAATCATCCAATTGTTCTGAAATTCTAATCATTTCTTTTTCTGAACATCTACATTACATGTACCAAATTTTGTCTCATTTGGATAATTCTTTCTTGGTGCGTAGATTTTTTTTGTTTTTTTGTCTTAGAGTATACATATATATATATATATATAACGACTTAATTTGTATTATCCTATTGATGATTCCTATCCAATTAATATTGATTTTTACCCATCTAACCTAGAATTAATTCCTAATGAACCTAGCGTTAGTGAAACTGTAAATTTTTTAGACCTAAATTTAGTTACCCTCAATAATCATGTATTCACCAATCTGTATGATAAAAAAGATTCTTACAACTTCACTATCATAAAGTTGCTATCATATCAATCTTGCAATTCTATTCAATTGTTTAGAAACATCATTTTAAACCAGCTATTTCGAATACATCGACTTTCTGATCCACGGTTCAACTTTCTCCACATCAATAATCTTAAACGTATTTGTCAAAATTACCAATATCCGGAAGTATTTGTAAATAATATTATTAATAATTTCAAATATACCACGTAATAATTTTACACATGCATTATTTATCTTTGATTGGATAACTCATTTTTGAGAATTCACCCATTCTTATCACCTAACTTACCACTTGGCCTGAGTCTAACTATTTTCGAATGACTATTTTCCACTTTTCCTGAGTCCTATACTGATTACTATTTTTGAAAGTCACCATACATATTATGTATCGTTCACATGTATTCATTCCGGTGCCCACTCGCATTGACGAAGTGAGGTGAAATGATCAGTCGCTTGTTCAACTTATACGTGGTAACAATGCTTGTGAGTTCATATTTCTGTTCGAGGAGGTATTATCTTTCTGATTTGTAATTCAATTGATTTATTTTTCTCCTTACACTAGCCAGTAGACAGTTCCAATGATGTCTATAGTTAAATACTATCGCCATTGTCAGAAACTGGCTATTCTATCGGTTTTAATTCGAATTGTATGGCTGTCCTGATGAGAATGCAATTTCGAACTAACCGCCATTTTTTGTGTAGTTTCAATTGATTGTTCTCTATGTCTTAATCTTTTATATTGAGCTAATTATTATTGCCTTTTCTCATTTTTGCCATGTTTTCTTTTTCATTTTTATTTATATTTATATATACTTTTTAATTGTGATTTTTGTATCTTAATATTCTTCTCATCCCCCTTTCCATTGTAGTGATATGTTACCTTCTATCTTTATTCTTAGTCTTGGTCTATAGTTACTCATTTGTAACAGATATGCTCAAGATGGGTTTTTTTGTACATACAGTAGTTTATGCATAATTTTCGATTAAAATCTTTCAATTTATATATATATATATATATATATATATATATATATATATATATATATATATATATATATATATATATATATATATATATATATATATATATATATATATATATATATATATATATATATATATTTACTAGTAATTTATATAAATATCCCTCTTATTTAGTAAATAGTATTGTTAAAAAATTTAAAATAGCTGGATTTTTATAATTCTTTTCATAGTATCATATAATTCTATTCATAGTATCTTATATTAGCCAGACATCTCCATTCTCTTGTTTTTTTTTTTTTTTTTTTTTTTTTTCATTCACTTCCCACTTCAGCATTACTATTATTTGCCCCTCTTTTTAGTAGCTCTTTTTGTATATTAATACTTTTTCTTAACATTTCGCTTCACAGTTTTTCAATTCTTATGAATGGCAACAGTAAATGGTTTTTTATTTTTTTCTTTACGAATGGCAACACTGGTCTCTTCTATCAGTGTACCCTGTATTGACTCGATTGTACATACGCTGTGCTTTTTCCAGGTATTCATTTTGTCTTTTTTATTCCTTCTTTATGTATGTCGTCCAAGTAGAAATAGTTTATAGATTTAATCTATCTATTTCTTCAGAAACATACATTTTTGTGTTTGCTTCTACAAAAAACTTGGACATGATTAGATTTTTGTAGAGGTTAACAATTCATGATTTAGGCTTAGAGCCTCGTCCACGTGTAATGCGTTTGTGCTTGATTTCGTTTGTTATACTTATTTCGATTCCATACCTTTATATTTTTCATTGACTTGTTGTTTCGATATTTATTTTATTTATTTTTTTTCCCATTTGCTTGAGGATTAGTTGATTTTTACTTTTGTTTTGTAAGCCTGTTAGATAGTTGAATTTAGCTTAAGTTTTTCTTTTTTTGTTTCCATACCTTTTAATTTGGTTGATTTTCTGTAACTTGATAGCTTGTGTTTTGCATTTTTTATCCATTTGATTGATGATTTGCTGTATTATATTTTATTCTGTGGGTGTTTTTAAAAAAGTTAGGTTTATCGTGTTACATCTTCTTACTTTTCGTTCATTGGATTTTCAAACTTCTATTATTATTATATATATATATATATATATATATATATATATATATATATATATATATATATTTATATATATATATATATATATATATATACATATATATATATATATATATATATATATATATATATATATGTTCGAAAAAATGCTATTAAATCATAATCACGTATAGGAAAATAACTATGGAAACATGTTACATTCGAGAGCATGTATTATATTTAGTTTAATAGAGAATGCTACTATCAACAAATCACTTACATGAACTGTGATCGTGATATTTTATGGTTCAGATCTTAAATGAAAATATGAATAAAGAGTAAATTGAACTTAATAAAATGTTTAACATGTTTTTATATATCAACCTCTTACTTATGTAAATCTTATTTCAACTAATATCAAATGAATGAATGGTTTTTAATAATTTTAACCCGAAATGATAGATGTCCTTAGAAGTTAGCATGAACCGTTTCCGAGATATTGTATATTTTATTTTATTTCCCATGGAGCGCTATATCATGCGAACACATTGAACAAATGAAAATAATATATTTAGTACGATTTTTTTTCAATTAATAAATGTCAGAAACCTATTGATTATCGGAGAGATCAAACTGGAGAGCACTTAATGTTTTAGCATTTTTGTTTTCGAGAATCGAAAAAAAAAATATAAAAACATAAATGCGCCGTTCTGGAGGTATCGCACGTTATCGATCTAAGACAGAAAAATCTTAAAAATGGTTAATATAGTCACTATTATCTAATAACCGAATGTTTTGTTAGTACTTTTAACCATATATAAATGCATATAGTTTCATAGTTATGATCCGTTCTCGATTAAAATTACCTCGAAATATATACTGTAGAATTTCGTCAATCCGCCTTGCCGGGGAGGCGCCTATCTTTTTTTCTTTTTTTTTTGTCTTAATTTAAAATTTTGAAAACTTTTGGGAGATAGCCTTTTCCCCCTAAACATTGAAAAATTTTTTTCGTCGAACAAAATAAACTTATTGGTAAAAATAAACTTTGTTATTTTTTAACTGAAAATTTTAGTTAATCCCTCCCCACCTCCTACATAATCCGCGATTTTCATCGCAATCCAGGAAGCGGATCCACGGAATTCTACTTGTTTATCCTATCAAAAATTCCCACTAAGTATCCCGCTCTCTACATTTTCAGAGATTCTCAGTCGCTTATCTGAAGGGGAGTGTATCAATGCATTTATCCTACGGTAGTGCATTCTCGAAAACAAAACACGCTTTAGCAAAATACGACATGTTAGACCAAAAAATAAAAACAAGTTCAAATATTGTAAAAGTTGATTTTTATGACATCTCTTTTTTACGTAAAAATGCACGTCGTATTAACTTGGTCATGACAGAAAATTGGTCATGACAGACAGAATGCAAAAGGTTTTTATTTTCCGCTATGCCGATCTTTATTGCAGAGGAATAAAACATATATTAGACTATCTCACGTTGCATCATTGCATAAAAAAAAAATCATTTGAGTCTATCGTGAACTTCACGTATTTCAAAAGTGTCATTTTGCTTTATATATATATATATATATATATACTAAATCTCCCGTTGTGAAGGGGCACCTACGCACCACGTCCACAAGACCCCCCCCCCCCCCCCCCCCAGGGTATCCCATGGCAAAGGGAACAAGAAATACAGCTTCACTTTTATAGAAGCACCCCGAAGGGCGGAAGTCTGACTTGTCTTCGACATGACAATATCCATGCCCGCTGGCGGGATTCGAACCCGCAACCCGGCAATCCAGCGATTAGACGGAAACGCATTATCCTGACCGCTCGACCACCGGATCGGCTTTTTATATATTAGACTAACAGTGTACTCGTTCTTCCTACGGAATACATAATTATAAAGAAACTTAAAACTCCCAATTATGTGCTAATTCCTATAGTATGAAAAAGTATTCCTGTAGGTTGAAAACTTGAATTTAACTCTCTTGAGAAATGGTCACACACGTTTTACTCACAGACATTTACTTGCTTGTAGGTGAACATGAGCCTTCTTGTGACTGTTCGAAAACCCAGACCAGTCGACTCGCCCTAAGGCATGAGCAGTAAGTTGAGTGGCCGGGAACGTTCTTGTGACTGGTGTCAAACATCAGTGAATGTAAAACAAGTTTTAACCGAGTGCACTAATTTCAGACATCGCATCGTTTTTAACAATTTTGATATTACTTTAACGTATGGTGAAAGTGCGATGTCGTATCTTAGTCATTACAGAAGCCGTCATAAAAAGAGAAGTTTATTTACAGGGACATAACGTAAACTATTTACAAGAATTTACATAGCATGGCGCTACATCATAACGCGAGTGAACGTAGTCATCCGAATACAAATGTCCTTATCGCTGATGAAAATGTTCTGGGGCTGAGTTTATGAGCCAGTGCAGAGGCGTTGCGCATGCGTCACAAGTAAAGCAGGGAGTCTCAGGAGATCAAGAAGCTGTGGAGAGTTTTATGATAATTACTTGATCTGGAAACTTTATGCAAATCGCTGGAGGGGTGCCGCCATAGTACACCCCCCCCTCATCGTGAAAGAACTGGGAATCGGAAACGAATATGTCTTCCATACCTGGTTACTGTTGAAGTTGAGGTAGAGGTGGAAAGTGATGATGGGTCAGACTCCGGTGTAGATGTGTTTTTTGAATCCTCTGTGGGTTTTAGTAAGAATGCGTGTTTCAAACGAACAATGCTGATACTTCTTTTTCGTCAGAGGATATCCACTGTGTAATATTTGTCTGTGCGTGCACATACTGGGAAAGGTCCATCGTATGGAGTCTGCAACGATCGACGTACGAAGTCGTTTCGTACAAAAACATGAGTTGACTTGGAAAGTTCCTTGCGGATAAAAATATTTTTTGAATGACGCTAAGCGGGAACTGGTCTTAGTCGTTATATTTGTCGTCTTCATTATAAAACGAATCCATGTGCGTGTTTTGGGATGTCTTTTAGTGATGCGTCACATAGAAATTCACATGGGAATCGTAAGGATGTGCCGTAGGTTAATTCTGTACTAGAAGCTTTTAGATCTTCTTTGATTGAGGATCAAACACCTAAAAGTACGCTTGGTAGTATATCTATTAAGCGCTCTGTGTCTTGACAGCGTATTGTCGATTTCAATTGGAGGTGAAAACGTTCCACCATGGAATTGGATGCAGTGTGATATGCTGTCGTTCTGTTTTTCGGCTTCATAAAACGGACTTCATAGGAGAAATACCTCATCCTAGCCTTTTTCCATTTTTCTTGGATATAGGATTTTTTTTTTTATCATATATAACAGCTGCAGTATGCCCGTCCTTCGTACCGAATGTACATTATAAAGAAACTTAAAATTCACAATCATGTGCAATTCCTATAGTATTCTAAATGACATTGCTATTCAAAACATTCTATCAAAATATTTAATTTAGTAATTCGGTTAAAAAGAAGTATATGAATCTCTGTTTTTGCTATATAAAATCATCTTCACAGGCAGATCTGAGGAATAAAGCATTCGGGTCACGTTTGTAAACAAATTTACAAAAAAATATAAAATTGGACCAATATATGCCAAACAATGAAAGCTCTAAAATGGTATTAAAAGATATAACCCGTACTACTTCTATCTAATTTCAACAATTGGCTAAACACAATAAGTTAATTGGCTAAACACAATATATAAGTTAACTGGCTAAACACAAAATATGAGTTAATTGGCTAAACACAATATATGAGTTGAAAAATTCTTTGTCAAAATAAAACAGGTGACGCATGAAATTGAAAATCTGAAAAATTCCCGTTATCTTTGAACCCGAAGATCGTAATTGATATAATCCAGACAAAAATGTAATTCTGATTAAATTTATGTTTATATACATATCATTACTATTTAAATCTGAAAAGTTTTAATAAAAACCACCTGCCATACAAACATATTTGATTTAAATGCGTTGATAAGGAACTTGATATAATTTTCTTCAAATGAATTTGTGGAAAAATTATTGTCTGTATAATGCTATTTTTATATGATTCGTTTGTTATTAATATCTTGACAACCCCTGGTCTCAGAAACTCGGGACAAGAGCTCAATTTTAAGTGGGACTATTCCAAGGATACCCACGAAATTTCAAGAAATTTCAATACCCACAATTTCACAAAATTTCATTCTCTGTAGCCGTTCTCTCATTATAATCGAGTACACAAACACATATACATACAACATATTTTTCAATTTTATTTACATAAACGTAACTGTAGTGATATTTACTTACTTATCAATACAGTATCAGTAACTTTCTAATACACATTTTCTGAGTAGTATTTGGCAACCCTGTAATATTTATTCAGACTTTCTTCTTAGAATGATATTACTTCCACGAAATTTTTCTGTTAATTGAATGCATTATTTTTACTTTAACAGTATATTACATCCCATATGAGGAATGTATTTTAATAAAAATTTCATTTAAATGTTTCATGTACTGCACCGTTTTTTATTTACATATAAAACAACATTATTATTTTTAAATATAAAACTAACTTCATAACACGTTTCAAATTACTTTATTTCATACATGAAGTTCATATAAAAATTGCACTTTCAATATCTTTTGTAGAAAGAGAAACAAGTTTTTTTTTCCATAAAATTATTTTAAAAGGTTTATTTAAATAAAAATCGTCTGCACGCATTTAATTTCTGCGTAACTTGTTTGCTTGACGTTCTTATTTCTAATTAAATTACGCATTCTTCGAAATAAGTTTTTAAAAATGTTACTTTTCATTAGAAGTATATGGTATGGTTATAGTAATTTTTTTTTTGTATTTCCCCAAAGGAAACAGATCTTGACAAAATATGAACTTTTGTTTACAAATTATGTATTTGAATGAAAAGCAAATTTATCAAGAATAATTTTCGTCAAAAGAATCAGCAACAGTTGTTAATTAAGTTATTCCACCTCGAAATTCCAATCAGCTATAAAGTTCAAATATTAAATTTCCATCAAAAGTAAACATCATTCTCACCGAAGTTTCTGATTAATATTTTCACTATGATGATTTAAATTCTTGTTTACGCGGTATATCAAAAGGAAGTTTAAAAAAAAAATGTAAATTTAAGGATAGGTGTAACAGGCTTGAATAAAAAAAAAAAAAAAAGAAATTGATGTGGGCAGCACGTGACTTTCTCTGCAGACTTAAATTTATTTTCTTATTTTAAATGACACTGAATTTGCACTATTAATTCAATTTTCGTTTTCATTTTGTAACTGGACGTATTTTCAAAAGCGGCGTAGTAAAAATATGAAATAACAAAAGTATCTCGAGAACGACTAATCTTACAGTAATGGGGTTGGTCTTATTCGCTTTATCGTAAAAAAATTACACATAAAACAAGCATTTAATGGATACAGTTGAGTATATGTAGTCTTTTATTCTAGATTTTTTATGATTTTTGCAGGTCATTTCGCAATGAAGGCAGGTTACTTTATCCTAAATCGTACCAAAATCTAGTCAGCACCAGGGTAACCCACAAGTATAACTCGCCTATAAAACTTTACGAAATGTGGTCAATTAGTTTTTGAGTTAGTGTGGATATATATATACATTGCACAGATAGACACACACACACACATACATACAGACGTCACGTAAAAAATAGTTGTTTCGTGTTCTAGAGGTCCCAAAACGTGTAGATCAGTCGAAAGCATGAACAGTGATTTTTGACACGATTCCAATACTTTCCCTATACAGTACCATGCGTTGTAGGGAAAGTAAAAAAGCGGAGAAATTTTATACTGCAAAGCCAAATAGTGAGTCAAAGACATGTAAAATACATACACAATTTAATTTTGAATTTTTTCAAACTCACTACAATTTTCTGAAATGAATATGCTGTAGGATTGCACTCTCAGCTCAGCCAATTTTGCGTTTAATTTAACGGTCTTGAGAACAGAATATCCCATAGGGGGCGGTCGGATATTATTCGGGCAGCCTCCAGGTGACCCGGACCCCTCCCCCGATACTTTCTGAGGATGGAGAAGACATAAAAATTCACAAAGAGAGGAAAATCAAATATGGGGGGGGGGGGGGGAGTCGTGTTAAATGTATGTGGGGGGAGGGGTGGGCCAGTGATAAATGTTTGTAGTGACCCTTTGGGGCCGCGGTTAATGTTTCTTGGCGGCACAAAATTTGTATGGGCTGCCCTTGACGCAACAAGAAAATTGTATTAACATTACTGGATTGGTTGCTAACTTATGTCGTGTCCGACAGTCAGTCACATGACATAACCAACGTTAAATTTAACCTTATGCTTACGGTCTATGGACGCCAATACCTGCAAAGAGGGGTCGAACTGTTTGGGATGGTATGCTAAAGACCTGTCTTTTTGAGAGGTTCTTCGCTTGGGATGGACGCTGTCCCACCCGTAAGCAAAAGGTTAAAGACTGAACTGAGGCTGCACGAGGTAGCAGTCTCCAAGTTCGAAGACCCCTAATCGACAAGTTCGGGGATTATTAATTTTCTGCACTTAATTCCGTCTGCCAGATGTAAAGTGCTGCAATAACTTCACTTACTGGATAAAGATTACAGGAATGTCCAGCTATTTAAAGATACACTGCAGTGAAAGATTTGCTCGTTTGAAGTCGTTACCGTTTTATTCATATGAAGTCGAAAGGAGGGGGGGGGGGGAATGAATATACGGTTAATTGAGAGATTTGGATAAACGAGTTTGGGGGATATACGACGTTTTGTCGGACACTGTTGGAGGAGTGTCTGCTTCAAGTTTAGAAAATTAGAATTTGAATTATCTCTCAGAGTCCTTCTTGAAATCAAGGCGTCTGAGGTTCCATGCAAGATGATCAGTTTTGACGCAAATCAGGAAAAACAGTTCTTAGGTCTCCGAGACAAACTTTCTTCAGACGATTATTATCGGTTGTTAAAGAAATTCCAAGAAGCACGGAATTCGTTTTTCTCCGCAAAGATCGGAGCGCGCGTGCCTCAGTCGGAAACAACCGTTTTCTTCCTCAGCACAATCCGGTTCCATAGATAATGATTACGATGATGGCAAGGCTACAACAGATGGTTGAAGATCCCTCCCTCAGGTTATTACCTTCCCTCCCTTTCCCCCTGGAGACAAATGGACTCAACCCTCAGAGAACGCCGCTCCCTAAAGTCATCTCCGATCGGCCGCCATATTGTGTCGAACAATATCGTGCTTACTCCATGGCAGATAAGAGTATTAATTTATCGGTTTTGCATTTATCATGTACTCGTCAGCATGAAACAGACGATACCTGCAATGACATCAATAAAACTTTTAAATTTAACACGTTTTAATGCTAATATAATATAGCGGGGCTATGTATCGGCTATTTCATATTGACAAGCATTTAACAAACGTGCAACTGTCTTATGGAGTGCTATTTCGGCAATGGGAGCGTGATATTATCTTCGAGAGTGTTCATTATAACCGGGTTCTGTGAGTGTATAAATCGCATTTTGACATGGATACAATAGAGTAACAAAAAATTAGGCACGAAGGATGAAATACAAAAAGAACTGTTTGATTTGAATCTATGGCCCTGGCTACAATCAACATACAAAGTGTTTAAAAAATGATGATCTGGTTTATAAATTTTGAACTGTCATTGATAGGCACATACTACTTCCAATTGGGACATTGCTTGTACCTTTGAAATGTTTGACTATAATATTTTCAAAACTGGGGGCACAATTTGCATAAAATTACGATATCTAACTTTTTATATGGCCCCGTTTGAGCAAAATATTCAATGGCTGGAAAAACGTTTATAAACTTTATATAATAGTCACATTACTGTTACAATTAATTAAAGTAATAATTATATATATTAAAAGTATAATTGAATTCTTAACTTGCTTCGTGTATTTTAAAATAAATAAATAATTGCACGAAACAGTATTATAATTACAATGTGAAACTGCGCGATTATATATTACAGCCACTTTTAGAATAAAAAAATAGTTTTTTTATTAGTTTTCGTCTGCAAGTTATCATTTTAAAACATTTGTAAAAAATCATTTTTTGGAATAATTCGAATTACTAAAAATTACATATAGTTCTAGTTTTTCCCATAGTATCTCTACACGTAAAGTTTGATATCTGTTGGTCCCTTCATTCTCCAGTTATCGCGCCCAAATTACACACGCACACACAGATAGATACGCACACACACAGAGACACACGCTCGCTCACTCACATACACAACACACACATGCATACATAGACGAATCTTTCCGAAAGCATTCGAAATAGATTCAGGAGATCTTAAAACGTGTTCATCCATCAAAGTCCCAAATTCGAATTTATTTTTGGAAAACAATAATCAGGGCTGTTTTTGATCCTCGGGCAGGCAAAGTAGCCAGATGCTGTGAGACTGCGAAGCTCTGGGCGTCCATATTCCGTTGCTCAATGTGCATTTATTACTTTCCTTATATACATAATATATAAGGAAAGTATTGTGACGGGGTCGAAAATTCGAATTCGTGTTTTCGACGGGAGAGCACGTTTCAAGCATCCCTGATCACGAATCAAACATTTTTGAAGTGATGTCTGTGTGTGTGTGTGTGTGTGAAAGTATGTGTGTGTGTGTGTGTCAGTAAGTCTGTGGAGACGATAACTGACGAACGAATGGACCGATTCGAACCAAATTTGGAACAAAAATCACAATCCGTAAACACTGGAAGTCTATTGTTTTTATACGCAATCGAATGTTCAGAACCCCCTAAATTTTCGCATGAAATTTTGAAAAATCGTCAAAAAATCAAAACCACCAATAAAGTTACGCAAATAGACATTTCTTATGTAATTTTTCATTAGAAAACGATTAACATAAATTTTAGAACGCTAACATGAACCGTTCTCGAGATATTGCACATTTTTCCAAAAAATTATCAAAATGCCATATAAAATAGAAAAAAAAAAATTCCTATTGAGAAACATGTTCACTTTTCATATGTAATATCATGCGATAAATTGGGTGACATCATTCTCGTGGATCTAGCTCGTTCCATTCATGAAAAAAGATACTTTGAGTAATACTTTTGTATTTGAACGCCAATAGTTATTTATCTGCTGTAAGAATAACTTATTTCTTCGTCCATAACGCTTGGCGTGATTTTGGCGACGAAATTGGCGAAATGTCGTTAACCTTGGCGACTTTTTGAAATGCTGCCAACGTAACGAAAATCTCGCCAAATGGATAAAAATGACGTTAAATCAATGAAAATGACGACTAATTGTCGAAAATTCAATATCTTGAAAAAAAATATTAGTATCTACTTTAAGAAAAACCTATTTTTTTTACTGTAAAAGTACATTCATTACATTATATAAGGAAAGTCATGTGTTGCCCACATCAGATTTTTTTACTATATGGGGCTAGAATGGGGCTAGAATATACTTTTGAATAGGACTCCGACAATAGTTAAAGCGATCTTGATAATAATTTCTCTGTACAATAGTTTGAGAAAGTAATTGTAAGGAAGTAAAAACTGATGATGACATAGGGGGGTCTTTTCGAAGAGTTCTACTTTGGATCTTCGAGCATACAAATCCACCTCTACACCTTGCTGAAAATTTTGCTTCGATAGCATTTTTCACGCAATATGGCGGAACATAGCCGGGATAGTTTGGCCAGACTGAACTCATAAAGGGAGTCAGTCTACGCGCCGCATCCAGAAGTGCATCGCGTTTTAAAACAGAGAGGAAAACACTGAATTAGAAGCTGTAATGCCGAAAGGAGACATTAATTATTTTGTAGCAAAATCGATTGATGGAACCGAGGGGGGAGGAAAAACGGGGGACTTCCATCGTTTAATGAGATTTTCATCGATATGGAAATAGAATTGTAGGTGCTGATTCGAAGCCGAGATGGAATGGATTCATGCCATCGTCTGCGTATTATCTGGCATGTAATAAGAGGACTGTAAAGGTAGGTTTATGCTTGGGTGGCAACGGGTGAGATGTAAAATTAAATGAGATACGTGTAGTTAGTTGCATGCCGTTTGACGCAAAATGCCGTAAACGTCCCAAAACATATTTCAAAATTATTTTTTTTTTACTTTTGCCGAAAATCGGAACTCGAGATTTCGACGAATTCACACGTTTCGAACATTCTAGAACCCCCCCCCCCCCCCCCCCCCCCAAAAAAAAAAAAAAAAAAAAAAAAAAAAAACTATTTTTAGCGTCTGTGTGTGTCTGCGTGCCTGTCTTGTGCAGTGTATGTATCCATTCTAGCTGAGAAACTATAATTGACCAAATTTAACAAAATTTGGTAGAATAGGCACTTGTGGATTACCCTAGTGCTGATTAGATTTTGGTAGAACTTGGGGTAGAACTTGGGAAAAAAAGAACCTGCCTATTTTGCGAAATGGCCCGTAAAAAGTATGTATCCACTCTAGCTGAAAAACTAATTGACTAGATTTCACAAAATTTGGTAGAAAAGTCATTTGTGGGATACTCAGATAATCATCTGTGAGATACTTTGAATTTGGCACGACTCAAAAAGAAAGAACCTGCCTTTATTTGCGAAATGTCCCACCAAAATTGCCAAAATCTAAAATAAAAGACTACGTATGCTCAAATGTATTCATTAAATGTTTTTGTACGTAATTTTTCACTTCGAAAAGAATAAAACCAACCCCCATAACCCTAAGACTAACTGTTTTGACTAAGACTAACTGTAACTCTAAGACTGACTGAGATATTTGGGGGGGGGGGGGGGGGAGGTTACGTCGGTTTGGGAAATACGTCCATTCGCCAAATGAAGGAGAAATATTTTTAAAAAATGCAAAATCAGTGTAGTTTAAAAAAATATCCGTGTTATTTTGTGTTATTAAACTCAATTTAATGAATTATAAAAGAAAGAGAAAAAACGAATTTGAGTCTGTAGCGAAAGTCATGTGCTGTATATATATATATATATATATATTTGATAATGTAAATATATTTCTTACTTTCCTTATAGTACTGGTAATGTTTAGGAAAAGTATTGGAATCGTGCAGAAAATTGGAACTCGAGATTTCGACGGATTTATACGCTTCGAGCACTTTAGAATACAAATTACCAACAATTTTCGTGGCGTTTGTATGTGAGTATGTTTGTGTATGTGCGTGAATGTGTGTGTGTGTGAGTGTCTGTAATGTGTGTATCCCCTCTAAGCTCATAAACTTCTCAATAAAATCTTACAAAATTTGGTACATATAAAATTATTGGTATTTACAAAATTTGGTATAGGTGAGACTCTATTGTGGATTATCCTGGTGCTGATACGACTTTGCTACGATTCGGAGAAGTAAATAGCTATTCTTATTTGGCTGAATGACCCGCAAAAATCTTCAGAATCAGAAATAAACTACTAGATATGCTGAACTAATTAATTAAATGCTCATTTTATATGTAATTTTGACTACGAAGCCAGGAAAACAGAACCGTATTATACTCTATGGTGAAGCAGTTTATTGTATGAATTTTAGGAACTCGGTTTCACTTTAAAATGAATAAATTTGTCAAATGAAAAATATGTATTAAAACTAAAATGCATCTAAAATCAAATAAGTAACCGTGCCATTTCTGGCATTTAAACTCAATTTAATGCATTATGAAAGAAAACAATCCGATGTGGGCAGCACATGACTTTCCCTGCAGACTCATATTCACGTTCTCTTTATTTCTTTAATAATTCATAAAATTGAATTTAACTGCACCAAATAACACCGAATTTGTACTTTTAATTAAATTTTTATTTTTATTTGGTAACTGGACGTTTTTTTCAAAGGCGGCGTAACAACAATGCGAAAAACTCAAATATCTCGAGAACGGTTAGCGCTACAGAAATGGAATTAGTCTTATTATTTTTCTCGTCAAAAATTACGTATAAGACAAGCATTTAATTGATACATTTGAACATACGTAGTCTTTTATTTTAGATTTTTTCGGGCCATTTCGTAAATAAAGGTAAGTTCTTTTTTTTTCAAATCGCACCAAAATTTAATCATCACCAGTTTATCCCACAAGTGACTTATTTACCAAATTTTGTGAAATGTGGTCAATTAGTTTTTTATCTAGAGTGGGTACATGAGATTTTTGCGAGCCATTTCGCAAAAAAAAAGGTGGGTTCTTTTATCCCGAATCGTACCAAAATCTAATCAGCACCAGGATCACACACAAGTGACTTATAAAATTTTATGAAGTTTGGTTTATCAGTTTTTGAGTTAGAAAGGATGCATGAATTGCACAGACAGACGCACACACCCAGAAACACACAGACATACACATATAGACACACACACACAGACATACATACACACGTCACGCTAAAAAACGTTTTTTCGTGTTCTAGAAGTCCAAAAACCTGCATATCTGTCGAAAACTCTAATTGCGATTTTCGACACGATTCCAATACTTTCCCTATACATTATTACCATGTATTGTAGGGAAAGTAAAAAAGTTAAAAAGATTTTCAGTCTGTTGGGAAAGGCACGTGCTGGTAACATCGGCTTTTTTCATATTGAAGTATGTGCATCTAACTGTTTGAAATAGCAACTTTCCTAACTTATTCATCCAATTTTTATCAAATCTGATACACAGACAGAATTTTGGTGTAAGATTTTATTCAATCCGAATATGATTTATTTTTTCATGAATTTCGTTTGTAATTATTTAAAATCAAATATCATACCATTTCTTCAAAATATATAGTTTTGATTTGTTGCTGTGGTTAAGTTGTAATCACTATATATCAACCAGTAAAGTGGCACTGATTTAACTTTATAATTTAACCGTCAAATATAAGGAAATTGTTGACCAAAATGAAATAAATTAAAACTAATTGCAGAAAAGATATGAAAAATTATCATAATTCGTGTTGCAATGCTAGACACTTTTATTAGGGGTGGGGAGGATTTAATACTTTACTCGAAAATGCATAATTATTTTGCCTTCTTAATACATTCTCATTGTCGTAATAATGTCATTTTGTATACCATGTTAATAGTTATGTTGTAAAAAAGTATTTTTGGGGTAAAAAATGGAAAAAGACCGTGTCAGATTTTAAAAATATAAATATGTGACAAGAGTTATGTTTAAACTTATTTACTTATATGTTTACTTTCCTTATATACATAATGTATAAGGAAAGTATTGTGACGGGTCGGAAATTCGAATTCGAGTTTTCGACGGGAGAGCACGTTTCAAGCATCCGTGATCACGAATCAAACATTTTTGATGTGATGTCTATGAGTGTGTGTGTCAGTGAGTTTGTGGAGACGATATCTACCGAACAAATGGAGCGATTCGAATGAAATTTGGTACAAAAATCACAATCCGCGAATGCTGGAAGCCTATTGTTTTTAAACGCAATCAAATGTTCAGAACCACCCTAAATTTTCGAGTGAAATTTTGAAGAAATCATCAAAAAATCAAAACCTTTAATAAAGTTACGCAAATAGACATTTCTTATGTAATTTTTCCTTAGAAAAACGATTGGGATAAACTTTAGAACGCTAGCATGAACCCTTCCCGAGATATTGCACATTTTTCAAATAAATTTATCAAAAAATCACATAAATAAAAAAAATATTAACTGTTCAAAAACATGTTCACTTTTCATATGTAATATCATACGATAAATTGGGTGACATCATTCTCGTGGATCTAGCTCGTTCCATTCATGAGAAAAGATACTTTGAGTAAAACTTTTGTATTTGAACGCTAATAGTCATTTATCTGCTATAAGAATAACTTATTTCTCCATCCATAACGTTTGGCGAGATTTTATAATAATTAATTTGGAGAAATGTCGCCAACTTGACGACTTTTAGAAATGTTTCCAAATTAACGAAAATCTCGCCAAATGAATTAAAATGGCGATAAATCAATGAAAATGAGGACTAATTGTTGAAAAATTAATATCTTGAAAAGAATATAAGTATCTACTATAAGAGAAATCATTTTTACTTTCCTTATATACATAATGTATAAGGAAAGTATTGTGATGGGGTCGAAAATTCGAATTCGAGTTTTCGATGGGAGAGCACGTTTCAAGTATCTCTGATCACGAATCAAACATTTTTGAAGTGATGTCTGTGTGTGTGTGTGTGTGTGTGTGTGTGTGTGAAAGTATGTGTGTGTGTGTGTGTGAAAGTATGTGTGTGTGTGTATGAAAGTATGTGTGTGTGTGTGTGTGTCAGTGAGTCTGTGGAGACGATAACTGACGAACGAATGGACCGATTCGAACCAAATTTGGTACAAAAATCACAATCCGTAAACACTGGAAGCCTATTGTTTTTATACGTAATCGAATGTTCAGAACCTAAATTTTCGAATGAAATTTTGAAAAAATCGTCAAAAAATCAAAACCGCTAATAAAGTTACGCAAATAGACATTTCTTATGTAATTTTTCATTAGAAGACGATTGGCATAAATTTTAGAACGCTAACATGAACCGTTCTCGAGATATTGTGCATTTTTCAAAAAAATTATGAAAAAGTCACATAAAATAGAAAAAAAATCCTATTGAGAAACATGTTCACTTTTTATATGTAATACCATGCGATAAATTGAGTGACATCATTCTCGTGGATCTAGCTCGTTCCATTCATGAAAAAATATACTTTGAATAATACTTTTGTATTTGAACGCCAATAGTCATTTATCTGCTGTAAGAATAACTTTTTTCTTAGTGCATAACGCTTGGCGAGATTTTGGCGACGAATTTGGCGGAATGTCGCCAACTTGGCGACTTTTTGAAATGTTGCCAAATTAATGAAAATCTCGCCAAATGGATAAAAATGATGCTAAATCAATGAAAATGACGACTAATTGTCGAAAATTCAATATCTTGGAAAGAATATTAGTATCTACTATAAGAAAATCCTATTTTTTTACTGTAAAAGTAGTAAATTCATTACATTATATAAGGAAAGTCATGTGTTGCCCACATCAGATTTTTTTTTACTGTAAAAATAAGTAAATTCATTGAATTATATAAGGAAAGTCATATGTTGCCCACATCAGATATTTTAAATATGTGATAAAGGTTATGTTTAAACTTACATATTTATATTTTTTAAATATGTGTCAAAAGTTATGTTTAAACGTTTAAACTTTTATTGCATGTTTATACTCGTTTTTTACAAATATGTGATAATAAAGATGTTCTTTCCTCCTTATGAAGTTAATTTATAGAAAAGGGTGTGGAAGGGGGGGGGGAGGGGGGAAGGAGGCGGCAGCTATTACTGGGCATTTACATAACTTCTAGTTTACTTAGGAGTGTTTCTATCCATAGCTATCAATCAATGTTCTAATGAATTATTGAATGAAAGATAAAAAATTAGTACTATCGAAATAAAAAAAAATATTCGCTTTGAAAAAATGTTTCATCTCCAGTTGAAAAAGGATAAAACATTTACTATATGCGCTATCTAAACACTATATGAACGTTTTTTCTTATTTTTAAAAGTTAATATTTGTATTTTCGATTGATTTCTCTAATCAACGATGCAGTAGTTTCCTTGCATTTATGAATTAAAAGGCAGTGAAACTACTAATACAGATACTAACTGACTTTCAAATGGCGCTATAAATTAAAGCATATAGAATTTAGGTGAATATCTACATTAATATAAAAAATCTGATGTGGGCAACACATGACTTTCCTTATATAATGCAATGAATTTACTACATTTACAGTAAAAAAAATCTGATGTGGGCAGCACATGACTTTCCCTGCAGACTTATATTCACGTTCTCTTTATTTTAATTAAATTTAATTCACTTTTAATTCAATTTTCGTACTCCTTTGGTAACTGGACTTATTTTCAAATATAGGGTAGAGAAAATACGAAAAACTAAAATACCTGGAGAACGGCTAGACCTAGTGTAATGGGGTTGGTCTTATTCTTTTCTTCGTTAAAAATTACATATTAAACGAGCATTTAATGGATATATTTGAGCATACCTAGTTCTTTTAGTCCAGATTTTGACGATTTTTGCGGGCCATGTTGCAAAAAAAGGCAGGTTATTTCTTTCCGAATCATACCAAAATCTAATCAGCACCAGGATAACCCACAAGTGACTCTTCTACCGATTTTTGTGAAATTCGGTCCAGTAGTTTTTCAGTTAGAGTGGATACAAGCTTTTACGGGCCATTTCGCAAAAAAAGGCGGGTTCTTTTATTCCGAATCGTACTCAAAACTAATCAGCACTAAATTCGCCCACAAGTGACTTACCTACCAAATTTTATGAAATTCGGTTAATTACTTTTTTAGTTAGGGTGGATACAAAATCTGCACACAGAGACAGACAGACACACAGACAGACACACAGACACACAGACAGACACACAGACACACAGACAAACACACAGACAAACACACAGACACACAGACAGACACACAGACACACACACAGACGTCACGCTAAAAATAGTGTTTTCGTATTCTAGAGGTCTCGAAACGTGTAGATCCGTCGAAAACTCGAGTTGCGATTTTCGGCATGATTCCAATACTTTCCCTATACATTACAATGTATTGCAGGGAAAGTAAAAAATGTTATTCTTATAGTAGATACTTATATTTTTTCCAAGATATTGAATTTTCTTCAATTAGTCGTCATTTTCATTTATTTAGCGTCATATTTATCAATTTGGCGAGATTTTTGTTAATTTGGCAACAATTAAAAATGTCGCCAAGTTGGCGACATTCCGCCAAATTCGTCGCCAAGCGTTATGGACGGAGAAAAAGTTATTCTTACAGCAGATAAATGACTATTGGCGTTCAAATACAAACGTATTACGCAAAATACCTTTTTTCATGAATGGAACGAGCTAGATCCACGAGAATGATGGCACCCAATTTATCGCATGGTATTACATATGAAAAGTGAACATGTTTCACAATAGGAATTTTTTATTTTTTATTTTATATAACTTTTTGATAATTTTTTTGAAAAATGTGCAATATCTCGAGAACGGTTTATGTTAGCGTTCTAAAATTTATGTCAATCGTTTTCTAATGAAAAATTACATAAGAAACGTCTATTTGCGTAACTTTATTAGCGGTTTGGGATTTTTTGACGATTTTTTCAAAATTTCACTCAAAAATTTAGGGGCGTTCTGAACATTTCATTGCGTATAAAAACAATAGACTTCCATTGTTTACGAATTGTGATTTTTGTACGAAATTTCGTTCGAATCGGTCCGTTTATTCGTCAGTTATCGTCTCCACAGACTCACTGACACACACACACACACACACACAGACATCTCTTCAAAAATGTTTGATTCGTGATCAGGGATCTTTGAAACGTGCTCTCCCGTCGAAAACTCGAATTCGAATTTTCGACCCCGTCACAATACTTTCCTTATACATTATGTATATAAGGAAAGTTATAACTGAAAATATGTGTGTTCGTTCCGTATATAAATCCACAGTTTTTGTCTAATTTTTATGCCAATTTTTATATGATTATTCTTTATCACTGGCAACCGTTTCCATATTTCGAGTTTTAAGAAATGTAATCAATCTACCTAAAATATATCGAGTGAGAGGGAGATGGTGAGGAGGGGGGTGCATAAAAATGCATTGCTCTCGTGGGTGAAAGAAAAATCTGATGCAGACAACACACAACTTTCCCTACATAATGCAGTGATTTCACTTCTTTCACTGCAAAATAGTGAGTATAATATCCAGGAGTATAATATCCACGCAGAATGTTTTTAATATCGAGTCGTACATTAACATTTGACGTATTTCTGGCTGACAACGTTGTTGTTGTTGAGACCCAGACCGTCCGACCCAAGGTCTATTGAAAGGTAAGGTTGGCCAAAGAGTGTACGCCAACAGCTGGAATTCTCCCCTCCCTTCGCGACTGACGTCACTAGTCCCAAAGACAGGTCCCTAGCCCGTTGCTGTCATAAGAAATACATTGAATACCGCAGCAATTTTCTTAATTTAAATATGCATCATATAGTATATTGATATTTCTACCGAGTAAATGATAGATTACATTTCATTATTCATATATAAGAATATAACATTAAATAAAACTAGTTATGGTAAATTTTATTTAGGACTGTATTGTTAGAGTTGTTTTAAAGCATCTCTAACGATGACATTAGCAATTGAGCTGTTTAAACTATGCTAAAATATTTTCAGCATTTTAAAATTGTTATTAGTTTTCTTTAATAAGTGCATAGTAAAATATCGAAGGATTTAGCTAAACTACAAGGCAATATTAATCTATCTGAGACTAGAATAATAAGTCAACAGAACCTGTCCATTTTTATCGAATTGCTTTAAAATATCATGCTTGTAGATTTGACATGATAAAATAAACTAGAAGACACAGTGAATGACTTGCTGAATGTAATTCAAAAATAGTTTTTAGAATTATAGAAATAAATAAATATGTGACGTCCTTAAAGATTTCAGGCAGAAAAATGCTCGTATTATTATTATTATTTTTTTTCATAATGAAATTGATATGTGCACAAAATCCAATTATTTAAAGACTTCTCCGAATGCGAACAAATATAGAAATCATATTTTGTACGATACAAAAGATCAGTTCAATTGTTTTCTTTAATTATGTATTATTATTGTTTCATGATGGTCAAAAAATTGAATTATTCAAGAAATTAAATGAGCACTGAATTTCGTATAACGATAGGCAATTTTTGAATATGGGTACTTCATAAAAAAAAATTTAAAAAATTAAAAAGTAAAGAGATAGGACGAAATATTGATTAGATAAGTTCAGTTGTGACCAAATTTTGAAAATGCCTTTCATAAAGGAACATCTACCGAAATTGTGCCTTATTTACTCTATATGTTTGAAAAGCAATGAAAATCTAACACGTCCAACCAGTCAGTAGGTTTTAATCAATTGCGTTGACTGAAAAAATGGGGGGGGGGGGGAGCGATAATGAAATGAGTTGTTTCCTATATCTCATAATATCCTTCCTTCTAACTTCAATAGTTTTCGATAGGTTGCTGGGGGGGGGGGGGGTATATCTTCCAATACCTCTTTAGTGACTTTACTAGATTTGATCTCACGATCTTTCAACTAATTATGATGTTACAAAGGTCAGTGATCAAATTAGTGGGTTACGGATGTTTCCCTATGTTAGAGAAGGATAATTTTTAAAATGGCCATTCTATAAAGGAGGAATGCCTTCATGGAGGACTTTTTAAGGGAAGCTGCGTCACATTTATGTTACATGTTAGAAAAACCATGAAAACCTAACACACGCAGCCCGTCAATTCCTAACTACTAGGTCATGAGTAAACCTTAAAATTTAAAGCTCTCTCTCCATTGCTTATTTTTCATTTCTTCACGTGAATGACCAGAAATTCTTTCAGTTTTTCTTTTCATGGCGTTTCTTTTCATCTGTTCATTTATGTGCCTTATTCGAAAGAAGGTTCTGGTTCTGGTATATGTACTTACAACATCATTTCAGGAAATTGTTCTTTTATTTTCAGTTGGAGGTTCTCAAAAATATTTCTTGAATTTGAAATAAAATTTCCGTGTAGTTTTTAAAAAATATCTTCTAATTTGGTGACTGTTTCTATCCAGGTATCATGTGGAACAATTAAACTACCTCTTGATAAAGATTCAATCCATTTTTTGTCATTTTCGGATGTTGATTCCACTAAATATGAATAAGTTCCTAACTGAGCTTCTTTGTGACGATATGCCATATATATCCTGCAAAACAACGCAAGGCTTCTTTTTCATTTACATCAAGACTAAAATGAATGTCATGTTGAGATTCAATATCTGCAGTGATGCTGACTGCATCGTCTTTTTCTTCTAATTTAAAAAATAAAGTGGCAGTTAGTGTTTGAACTTGGTCATTTTCCACATTTGTATTTATTGGCATAGGAAGCTTAGTCCCAAGTAATAATGTTTTAAGTCGGGATTTGAAATCAGTAGCAAGAGGATGGTTATAAAATTATCCAAGACCTCTAATTTGGGAAAATATATTTTCTAAAGCATCTTGATTGACTCTACTTGTCATTATGTATTTAATATTGTTTTCTTTCATGTCATCATAAAGTCCTTTTAAGCTTGCTATTGAAACAAGAATGCCTTTTTGGAAAGGCAGTATTGAAGTTTTAGAAATGACTCTGAGTTCCGTAATTTCCGCTTGCATTTGATTCAGAATTTGCATTTGGTCATTTATATTATTTCTAAAAACTGAACGCTTTCAATTATTTTCATCATTAGGAACGCGAGAGTTAAAAACATCGATACCTTTCCCACGCTTCGGAAAGGTCCGGCTAGGGACCAGTGACGTCAGTAATTCCAAGAACTCTGGACAGGAGAAGGTTGCCAGAAACGAATGGGCCTACCTCTCTTACTTCCATTTACCTTGGTCCGACCTACCAGAAAGGTGCAAGGTGACAGTTTGTGCAAGGTGACGGCCGGGAAGTGCCACCTAATTTAGACCGGAATTTAGTGGTGGAGGCATTCACAGGGACCGTACCCTCCTTCCCCTACCACCAACCTTTCGGAAGGACTTACGGATCCACATGTTTAACGTGATCGTACTCCGCGTGAACACGGCGGCAGTTTTGGCAGTGGCGGGAATCGAACCCGGGCCTACCGAGGTCAATTCCTACGCGCTAACCACTGGGCTACCGCGTCCTCTGGATGACAACGTTGAAAACCCAGACCACACGACAGACCCGAAGGCTTACTGTTGCTAAGTGCTGGATGACAACGTGTAAAACTAGTTCGTAATACCGAATTAACTTATATTTAGTGCAAATCTAACTTCCATTAACTATTAGAATTATTACTAGCATCCGCTAAGCAATATACTCCATATATTAAAAGATTTTAAAAATTAATTCTCAATTTGACGTCATTTTTATTAACTGTGAGTAATTTTTGTCAATTTGGTGACATTTTAGTCAATTTCGCACAGTTTTCAAAAAAGTCGCCAAATTAGTCTCCATTAGTCTCTAAAACTGCCAAAATGCAATGTTTGGCGACTAATTAGTCGCCGAATTTTGCATGTTAAAAGTGAACATATTGGATAATTTTGCAATATCTCGAGAACGGTTCAAGCTAGGGTTATAAAGTTTACATCATTCACACACACACACACTAGGGCGCGGTAGCCCAGTGGTTAGCGCGCGGGAATTGCACTCGGTAGGCCCGGGTTCGATTCCCGCCACTGCCAAAACTGCCGCCCTGTTCATGCGGAGTATGATCACGTTAAACAAGTGGGTCCGTAAGTCCCTCCGAGAGGTTGGTGGTAGGCGGGGAAGGAGGGTACTGTTCCTGTGGATGCCTCCCCCACTGGGTTCCGGTCTAAATTGGGTGGCACTTCCCGGCCATTCAAACAGTTACCTTACACCTTTCTGGTAGGTTGGACAGCCTGGGTCTCAACAACAGCACACACACACACACACTAACATCCATACATGCACAGATATCACCTTAAAAACGATCGATTCGAGTTAAGGGATGCTTGAAACGTGCTCTTTCGTTGAAAACTCAAATTCGAATTTTCAACCACGTCACACTACTTTCCCTATACATTATACTATATATGTTGGGAAGTAATAAATACAATGATGTGAAAAACAAATTTTATGAATTTGAAGAAAAAGGAAAATCACGATTCACAGATATGGAGATAATTGTAAATAATTCAATTTTTACAGAATCTTAATCTATGAATTTTTAGTGTTCTAAATATAAAGTTTCGCTGAATTCAGACTGTAAATTTGTAAAATATAATTTAAAATATATCGTATTAAAAAAAATTATGAGGTGTCCCGTTTCTTGTCCCAGTAGTATTTTGTCCCACTGCATAATTTCACATGAATATATAACGTGTCCTTCTTATTCGTCCATTGTCTGTATATCACTTTGGTACTTTATAAAATAATACATTGTTCGAATTCAGACTTATTATGAGGTATTTATGCAATAGATTAAGAAGCAGCCAATGAAAAATTTCCGCAACTCCAGAAAAAACATTGTTCTTTGCGGAATATTTATTTCATCCGTCGAACGAGACTTCAAGTCACAACTCAAATTTTCGTATTTCTACATACTCCATCACATTATTTACAGCATGTCGACCTTTATGAAAAATCACAAATCAAAGGAATAGAATGAACAATCGAAATAGAGACTCTGTAGAATAAGTATTTTGTATTCATAAACGGTACTTACATTTGTCGTTATTGCATTGTCATTTATGTTTTATGAAACAAATAAGTCTCCTGCAAGAAGGAAATGCTTCAATGCGCATGTCACATAAAAAAAATAAATTAGAATGACAAGACACAAAACAATAGAGAGATATTTTTCCTGTTTACGATTGCGTACTTGTTCGGTGGCAACGGGACGAACTCGTTTGGCACTGTACAGCTACCAGTTAAGAACAGCTGTTTCGAAACGGAGTGTTTTAGGATTTTGGTTTATAAAAACGTTTCTTATGGATATTTAGAGTTGTAAATTAAAATTAATTCGAGATATTGCTATAAATATACACAGTATTCAAAACATGTGGTATGGTAATTACCTAACTTCAGGTAACTGGAATTCATTGTGGTAATTAAAAGGAAGATATATTTTTCCAGCTTGCTGGGTGGCAACGGGACGAAATCGCTTGGCATTGTACAACTACTAGTTAAGAACGGCTGTTTTGAAACGGGTTGTTTTAGGATTTTGGTTCCTATAAACGTTTATCATGCATATTTAGAGTTGTAAATTAAAATTAATTCGAGATATTGCTATAAATATACACAGTATTCAAGACATGTGGTATGGTAATTACCTAACTTCAGGTAACTGGAATTTATTGTGGTAATTAAAAGGAAGATATATTTTTCCAGCTTGCTGGGTGGCAACGGGACGAAATCGCTTGGCGTTGTACAACTACTAGTTAAGAACGGCTGTTTTGAAACGGAGTGTTTTAGGATTTTGGTTTATAAAAACGTTTCTTATGGATATTTAGAGTTGTAAATTAAAATTAATTCGAGATATTGCTATAAATATACACAGTATTCAAGACATGTGGTATGGTAATTACCTAACTTCAGGTAACTGGAATTTATTGTGGTAATTAAAAGGAAGATATATTTTTCCAGCTTGCTGGGTGGCAACGGGACGAAATCGCTTGGCATTGTACAACTACTAGTTAAGAACGGCTGTTTTGAAACGGGTTGTTTTAGGATTTTGGTTCCTATAAACGTTTATCATGCATATTTAGAGTTGTAAATTAAAATTAATTCGAGATATTACTATAAATATGCAGAGTATTAAAATATGTGGTATGGTAATTATCTAAACTGAGGTCATTGGAATTTATTGTGGTAATTAAAAGGAAGATACATTTTTCCTGCTTGAGATTGTGTACTTGCTGGGTGGCAACGGGATGAAATCGTTTGGCACTGTACAGCTACTTGCTAAGAACGGTTGTTTCAAAACGGGTTGCTTTAGAATTTTGGTTCCTAAAAACGTTTTTTGTGCATATTTAGAGTTATAAGTTGAAATTAATTCAAGATATTACTATACATATGTAGAGTATTTGAAAAACGTGGCATGGGAATTACCTAAACTGATGTCACTGGAATTTATTGTGGTAATTAAAATGAAATAATTAAATTTATTTAGAAAGGTATTAAAAATATTTTCTTTGTGAATGAAAATAAGTTGTGAGAAATAAAAAAGTTTTCCATCCCACACAACAGCGCTTCAAGGGAAAGCAGAAAATAAATTTTAATCAAGCATGAATTGGATGATGTGGGTGGACTCAAATCAAATCAATAGCATGTGAATTTCATCATTATCCAAAATTTATATTATGGGACATTGTTGAAGGAAAATGGTGTAGGCAGATGAAATATAGATTCGACACTTTTGCAAAATATCAAATTTAGATAGGGATAAAATATGTATAGTATTGTTTGAAATTGAATCTGCTTACATCATCAATTTCGTGTGTGATTAAAATTATTTTTTTAATTCCCAGTTGTGTTAACTCCCAACTGTTATGTTAAGGAGGACATTGGTAACTTTTTTTCCCTCACGATTTATTTGATTTATTTTTATATATTTTTAATTTTCAATTTTTTGATGTAATTTACATGCAAACCTCAATTCATGGATCAATTTGTTTGAACAAGAAGAGCATTTTGCCTGAAGACACTACAATTCACAAATGAAGTGAAATAAAAGGTAAAAAGAAAGCCATAGTCTTGAAGTACATATATACCTGATGTGACGACGTAACGTAATGACGTGAAAATTTTTTAGATGGAAATTTTCCGCGAGATGAAACTCTATGCCAAGGTTCAACTCGATGCTTGCTCAGAGAGCAGAGTACGTATCAGTTAAAGATGTTCAACTCAGGGGTAAACAATGTAAATGACCTAATGGTCTAACATAACAACATGAAAATTCTTTAGATAAAAATGTTTCGCGAGATGAAACTGTGTGCAGAGTTTCAGTAAACTACGTACTCTGGGAGCTGGGAACGAGCCAGTTAAAGATATTGGACGAAAGTATAGAGCTTATGTGAAGTTAAATTAATTAGTGTAGGGAGAAAATTGGCAAAATAAACAAGATGAATCATGCATAAATCATTGATTATGAAACACGTTCCAACTTCAATGCAATTTTATTTAAACATCTCTAAAATGCGATACATTCCTCGGTAATATTTTTAAAATTATCACTATACTACATTAGCTTATTATATTTGAAAACTTAAAACTTCATCGAAAAAAAATGAACTTCATTCAAATGACGGCATTGAAATATAAATTGCCTGGTTTAAACATCTCTAAAATCCGATACATTCCTCGGTAATAGTTTTAAAATTATCATAATACTACATTAGTTTATTATATTTGAACACTTCATCGAACACAAATGAAATTTATTCAAATGACGTCATCGAAATATAACACGCTTAACACTCTCTATAAAAGCAGCATTTCATTCATCACAATACTAAAAATATCTGATGTGGGCAACACATGACTTTCCTTATATAATGTAATGAATTTACTACTTTTACAGTAAAAATATACGTTTTTCTTACAGAAGATACTAATATTCTTTCCAAGATATTAAATTTTCGACAATTAGTCGCCATTTTCATTGATTTAGCGTCATTTTTATCCATTTGGCGAGATTTTCGTTAATTTGGCAACATTACAAAAAGTTGCCAAGTTGGCGACATTCCGCCAAATTCGTTGCCAAAATCTCGCCAAGCGTTATGCACTAAGACATAAGTTATTCTTACAGCAGATAAATGACTATTGGCGTTCAAATACAAAAGTATTACTCAAAGTATATTTTTTCATGAATGGAACGAGCTAGATCCACGAGAATGATGTCACCCAATTTATCGCATGGTATTACATATGAAAAGTGAACATGTTTCTCAATAGGAAATATTTTTATTTTTATTTTATATGACTTTTTGATAGTTTTTTTGAAAAATGTACAATATCTCGAGAACGGTTCATGTTAGCGTTCTAAAATTTATCTCAATCGTTTTCTAATGAAAAATTACATAAATGTCTATTTGCGTAACTTTATTAATGGTTTTAGATTTTTTGACGATTTTTTCAAAATTTCATTTGAAAATTTAGGGGGGTTCTGAGAATTCGATGGCGTATAAAAACAATAGGCTTCTAGCGTTTATAGATTGTGATTTTTGTACCAAATTTGGTTCAAATCGGTCCGTTCGTTTGTCAGTTATCGTCTCCACAGACCCACAGACACACACACACACACATGCACACACATACACACAGACATCACTTCAAAAATGTTTGATGCGTGATCAGGGGTGCTTGAAACGTGCTCTCCCGTCGAAAACTCGAATTCGAATTTTCGACCCCGTCACAATACTTTCCTTATACATTATGTATATAAGGAAAGTAAAAATTGAAAGTTTGATTAACTTAAAATGTTATCAATTTTATAACTTAAATAAAGTTACTCTCTAATTGCAGTATTTTTTAAGTTATTTAAGTTAACAGAGCCCACCAAAAAGAGGCGTTTCAAAAAATAGGAAAGTGCTCCTATTGCAGATTTCGACATCTATACTAGAGTTGTCCTAACTTTAGGAACGTCTCCTTTAGGCGGGTTCTGTAAGTATTAACGCTTGGTTTTAACCATAGTCCATAGACAAATCGTGCTATTTGACTTCAATCTTTGTGAAATTTAATGCCAACTACGTAATAAGACTGAATTTATGTGTCTATAAAGTTCACAAATTTGTGGAATATAACAAGTTTTTGAGTTTCCATTCCACTTCATGGTATATGTGCAAAGCGTTAAAAAGTGGAAAAGCGATCCACAGATACTGTTATTTTAAAGGGGAACGCAATCCTTATAGAATATAATTGGCTGATATATTAATATATTACCAGAAAAAATTAACGTTATTTACATGTTTATATTTTAAACTAGTTGTGATTAAGGAATTTAAAGTAATTTACAATTCGAATTTCTATTTCACATCATGGTATATATGCAGAGCGTTAAAAAGCGGAAAAGCGACCTACAGATACTGTGATTTTCAAAGGGAACGCAATCCTTATGGAATATAATTGGCTGATATATTAATATATTACCAGAAAAAAAATCTAATGTGGGCAACACATGACTTTCCTTATATAATGCAATAAATTTACTACTTTTACATTTAAAAAAATGTTATTCTTATATTAGATACTTATATTCTTTCCAAGATATTGAATTTTCTTCAATTAGTAGTCATTTCATTGATTTAGAATCATTTTTATCAATTTGGCGAAATTTTTGTTAATTTGGCAACAATTAAAAATGTCGCCAAGTTGGCGACATTCCGCCAAATTCGTCGCCAAAATCTCGCCAAGCGTTATGGACGGAGAAATAAGTTATTTTTACAGCAGATAAATGACTATTCGAGTTCAAATACAAAAGTATTACTCAAATACTGAAGTATTACTGCATATTTCCAGAATCTTGCATATATCTGGTGAATGGTAATGATTCCAAAGTTCAAATAACGGTTATGAATATTACTGCGGGATTTAGTTACTTAGATTCCATTATAAAAGATCTGATGTGGGCAGCACATGACTTTCCTTATGCAATGCAATGAATTTACTACTTTCACAGTAAAAAAAAAAAAAAGATTATTTTTATGGTAGATATTCATATTCTTTCCAAGATATTAAATTTTCGTCAATGAGTCGTCATTTTCTGTGATTTAGAGTCCTTTTTGTCAATTTGGCGAGTTTATCGTTAATTTAGCAACATTTAAAAAGTCGCCAAGTTGGCGACATTCCGCCAAATTCGTCGCCAAAATCAGGCCAAACGTTACGGACGAAGAAATAAGTTATTCTTACAGCAGACAAATGACTATTGACGTTCAAATACAAAAGTATTACTCAAAGTATCTTTATTCATAAATGGAACGAGCTAGATCCACGAGAATGATGTCACTAAATTTATCGCATGGTATTACATATGGAAAGTGAACATGTTTCTCAATAGGAATTTTTTTTTATATAACTTTTTTATAATTTTTTTGAAAAATATGCAATATCTCGAGAACGGTTCATGTTAGCGTTATAAAATGTATGTCAATCGTTTTTTAACAAAAAATTACATAAGAAATGTCTATTTACGTAACTTCATTAGCGGTTTTGATTTTTTGACGATTTTTTCAAAATTTCACTCGAAAATTTAGGGAGGTTCTGAACATTCGATTGCGTATAAAAACAATGGGCTTCCAGTGTTTACGGATTGTGATTTTTGTACCAAATGTTGTTCGAATCGGCCCATTCGTTCGTCAGTTATCGTCTCCACAGACTCACTGACACACACACACACAGACATCACTTCAAAAATGTTCGATTCGTGATCAGGGATGCTTGAAACGTGCTCTCCCGTCGGAAACTCGAATTCGAATTTTCGACCCCGTCACAATACTTTCCTTATACATTATGTATATAAGGAAAGTAATTAACGTTATTTACATGTTTGTATTTGTGATTAAGGAATTTAAAGTAATTTACAATTATTTAAATGCAGTCTTCATTCGTATAAAATTTTATATATTTTGTGTTGCAATAAAAATGTCTTATTAATTCCTTCGAATAAATCAAATGCATGATTATATGTATATGAGGAAAGTTGAATAAATATTATAATAGTGTCGAAAAGCAAAAATCAGTTTTTATCCCAGGCCGTAGAACCTTGACAGGCTGCGTGTATTAGGTTCTTGTGTCCTTTTTGGCCTGTAAAGCAAATAAGGCATAATTTCCATCATAAATTCCTTCACGAAAGGTATCCTTCTCTTAGCAGCAGGAATCTGCTATCATATCTTTGGTAATGAAATTTTTTTTATGTCCTTCCCTCAAAATGTTCTTTTTAATCTTTATAAGTAATCTATCTATTCCAGTATAAATTGTGATGAAATTTATTTTAAAAAATGTTTAATTCACAACGAAAGTATTATAAGTTTTATTTCTAATGAATTTTAAATGTCAATGCATTTTTTCAAAATGAACAAATTTTCTAATTTTTAAAACTAAGGAGTTTTCCTTTTTAACACTTTCCAACATAGTAGAAAAGTGTTTATTACTTTATACATTCTGTCTGTCTGCCAGTCTGTCCGTTCGCACAATAACTGCCGTAAAAATGACTTTATCAAAAAAATTTTAGTATATTCTTCAGACGGTCTGTGGAATATATGGGAATGTAAATAAATAATATCACCCAATTAATTTTGGATTGAACCCGGGTTGAATAACTGAAATACATTGAACCTTATGGGACCTCATTTTTCAAACATTTTTTAAGCGAAGTTAAAATTCGCAAATTGCTTTGAAAATTTAAGAAAATATTCAAATTATCCTATAAAGTATAGGAAAAAATTTGAGCAAAATATGTTCGGTAGTTTTTAAATAAAAATTGAAATAATAATTGCACCCATATTATATGAAGAGATCACGTGACCCACTTTAAAATAAAATAAGGCATCCATTTTTTCAGTGTCAAAATCGTGATTTTTAAAGTTCTTTTAAATTTATATTCAGTGTTGCATACATCTTAAAACCGTTTTAGTTTTGCGTATTTTCTGTGTATCTATATTCTGCGCCAACGCAATTACAATATTTTTTAGTTTAAATGATCATCAAACTTCGATTATTTATACAATGATACCTAATTTTTATGTATGCAGAATGTAAACAAATCAAGCTGTAAGATGAGTTGCATAAGAATTGCTGAATTTTAACGCAAAATTATTTAGCTTTGGAGTCTGGAATATAGGTGATATGAATAAAATATTCATTGATTTTACATAGAAAAGCAGACGATTTTATAGCATTGCCTTTTTCGATGAAGTTTTAAACCTGGAGTTAGAAAGTACTTTTAACTCCATGGTTTTAAGTTTTTAGGTAGAATAAATTTTTGCAGTTCTGTGGTAATTCAAAAAATCTGATGTGGGCAACACATGACTTTCCTTATACAATGTAATGAATTTACTACTTTTACAGTAAAAAAATGAGTTTTTCTTATAGTAGATACTAATATTCTTTCCAAGACATTGAATTTTCGACAATTAGTCGTCATTTTCATTGATTTAGCGTCATTTTTTATCCATTTGGCGAGATTTTCGTTAATTTGGCAACATTTCAAAAAGTCGCCAAATTGGCGACATTCCGCCAAATTCGTCGCCAAAATCTCGCCAAGCGTTATGCACTAAGAAATAAGTTACTCTTACAGCAGATAAATGACTATTGGCGTTCAAATACGAAAGTATTACTCAGAGTATCTTTTTTCATGAATGGAAAGAGCTAGATCCACGAGAATGATGTCACCCAATTTATCGCATGGTATTACATATGAAAAGTGAACATGTTTATCAATAGGAAATCTTTTTTTTTATTTTATATGACTTTTTGATATTTTTTTTTAAAATGTACAATATCTCGAGAACGGTTCGTGTAAGCGTTCTAAATTTGATGTTAATCGTTTTCTAATGAAAAATTGCATAAGAAATGTCTATTTACGTAACTTTATTAGCGGTTTTGACTTTTTGACGATTTTTTCAAAATTTCACTCGAAAATTTAGGGGGGTTCTGAACATTCGATTGCGTTTGAAAACAACAGGATTCCAGTGTTTATAGATTGTGATTTTTGTACCAAATTTCGTTCGAATCGGTCTATTCGTTCGTCAGTTATCGTCTCCACAGACCCACTGACACACACACACACACACATACTTTCACACACACACACACACACACACACACACAGACATCACTTCAAAAATGTTTGATTCGTGATTAGAGATGCTTGAAACGTGCTCTCCCGTCGAAAACTCGAATTCGAATTTTCGACCCCGTCACAATACTTTCCTTATACATTATGTATATAAGGAAAGTAATAATTTATTTTATTTAAAAACTTAAGACCATGGAGGTACAAGTAATTAAACTCTATGCTTAAAACTTTATCGAAAAAATCGTCTGCTTCTCTGTGTAAAATCAATGAATATTTCATTCATATCAGCTATATTGCAGACTCAATGAGCTAAATAATTTTGCGTTAAAGAAATGCAGCAATTCTTATACAACTCATTCTACATCATTTGGTATTTACATTCTCCATAAGTAAAAATTAGGCTTCGTTGTAGAAATAATCAAAGTTGGATTGTCATTTGAACTCAAATATATTGTAATTGCGTTGTGTCAGTATGTAGATGCACAGAATTTAAGCAAAGATAAAGCTGTTTTAGGACGGATACAACACGAAATATGAATTAAAAAGAATTTTAAAAATCAAGATTTTGACACAAGATGGATGCCATATTTCATTTTGAAGCCGGTCACGTGATCTCTTTATATAATTGTCATGTGAACTCTTCATATAAAAGGTGTAATTATTATTTTAATTTTTGATTAAAAAACGGCCGAATATATTTTGTTGAAATTTTTTTTACATATTTTATGGGATAATTTCAGTATTTTCTAAAACTTTCGAAGCAATTTGTGAATTTTAAATCTGCTTAAAAAATGTTTGAAAAATTAGGTCCCTTAGGGTTCAATATATTTCGATTTTTCAACCCGGGTTCAATCTAAAACTAATTGGGTGATATTATTCATTTATATTCCCGTAGGTCCTACAGACCGTCTGAACAACATACTAAAATTTCATTTTGATAAAAGTCATTTTTACGGCAGTTATCTGCTAACGGACAGACAGACAGACAGACAGACAGAGAGAAAGACAGACAGAATGAACAAAGTCATAAACACTTTTCAACTATGTTGTAAAGTGTTAATAAATAACTGAGTTACAATAAAAATAAATTAATAATATTTTGAAATTTTGGTTCTGCTTTTCTGTGCGGTACCGATTAAGAAATGAGACCACATTTCAAAATAAATAGGGTCATTTTTAGGGAAAAAAAATTGATTGCCATGCGCTTTTACCACTTTACAACAAAGTTAAAAAGTGTTTATAACTTTGTTCATTCTGTGTGTCTCTCTGTCCGTTAGCACGGTAACTGTCGTAAAAATTACTTTATCAAAATGAAATTTTAATATGTTGTTCAGACGGTCTGTGGGAGCTATGGGATTATAAATGAATAATATCATCCAATTAGTTTTGGATTGAACTCGATTTGAAGAAATGAAATACATTGAAACCTATGGGTCCTAATTTTTCAAACATTTTTTAAGCGAATTTAAAATTCACAAATTGCTTTGAAAATTTTAGGAAATATTCTAATTATCATATAAAATATATAAAAACATTTTTAGAAAAATATATTCAGTAGTTTTTGAAATTAAAATTAAAATACTAATTACACCCATTATATGAAGAGATCACTTGACGATTATATGAAGAGATCACGTGGCCATTATATGAAGAAATCACGTGACCCACTTCAAAATAAAATATGTCATCCATCTTGTGTCAAAAACGTGATTTTTATTCTTTTAAATTTATATTTGGTGTTGTATCCGTCCTAAAACCTCTTTATTTTTGCTTAATTTCTGTGCATCAATGTTCTGAAACAACGCAATTACAATATATTTGAGTTTAAATAATCATCAAACTTTGATTATTTCTACAACGAAGCCTAATTTTAAACAATTACAACGCAGCCTAATAAGAATTCCTGAAATGCTTTAACTCAAAATTATTTAACGCTGGAGTCTGCAATATAGTTGATATGAATGAAACAAGACATTGATTTTACATAGAGAACAGATGATTTTATAGCAGTCTTTTTCGGTAAAGTTTTAAGTACAGAGGTAAATTTCGTTTATCGCCATGGTTTTAAGTTTTTAAGTAAAATAAATTATTTTAGTATTGGGATGAATGAAAGGAATGGAAAAATGTTTATGAATGAAATTATTATTGCTTTTTCATAGAAAGCCAGGTAATGTATATTTCAATGACGTCATTTGAATAAAACTCATATTTTTCGATGAAGTTTTCAAATATAATAAATTACTGTAGTATTGCGATAGTTTAAAAAATATTAGCTGAATGTATCGCGTTTTAGACATGTTTAAATAAAATTGTATTGTAGTTGGAAAGTGTTTCATAATCAATGCTTTATGTATGATTGATCTTTCTCGTTGCTTTGAACATGAGTAGACTTCCGGTGTGTTGATGGTAGGGGCCCAGACGGAAAAAACGATATTCCGGCGTAGGTTCTCTCCCGTGGTCGACACTGTAAGTGTGGAAAGACTCAGATTTCCAGGTCACCGGGTAGCTTCTAGCTAGAGGGTGTAGAATATAAATACGCGTTAGACAATTATATATAGATGACATAAAAAAGTATGCATATAAAAATAATATATATGAAAATAATATATTTTTTATTTTTCTACGTAAAAAAACAATTCGCTTTTATATATGAACACTTTCATTTATATAAAAGCAAAATTTATACAAACACTCTGAAATTTAACGTTAAAGTACCTAGAGTGTGTAGTATAGATGTACCCAAGGCAGTGGCGTCGTAAAGGGAGTAGAGGGATTTGGGGGTCACCCCCCCCCCCCTAGAAATTAAGAATTAGTCAGAATCCAATGAAGTTCATAAAAATGATATTTGGAGAAATTGAAAACACATATTTAGTTGCCCCACCCTCTGCAACATTTTTCTGGAGACGCTACTGACCTAGGGTGACCAAATTTTGCGGATGTCCCAATTTTCGAATCTAAATAGAGGTGACATGAAAAAACCCCAGACGGGCCGCCATTTGTGCCGATATAGCACACATAAGGTTAAATGATACAAAATTTAATAATAATAAATTATACTAAATTCATTATGGTGCATAACATGAATATGTATAAAAATTTTCAGTTGTATCTTCGAAAGTTATATGTCTTAGATTCCCAGACACGAAAAAAATGCAAGCGACAAAAGATCATAATAATTTAGGCTAATGATTAGTTACTATTGATTTTGACTAATGATTATTTTTTTTCTCAATTTTTTAACACTTTACAACATAGTTGAAAAGTGTTTATGACTTTGTTCATTCTGTCTGTCTGTCTGTCTGTCTGTCCGTTAACGCGATAACTGCCGTAAAAATGAATTTATCACAATGAAATTTTAGTATGTTTTTCAGACGGTCTGTGGGACCTATGGGAATATAAATAAATAATATCACGGAATTAGTTTTGGATTAAACCCGGGTTGAAAATATGAAATACATTGAACCTTATGGGATCTAATTTTTCAAACATTTTTTAAGTAAATTTAAAATTAACAAATTGCTTCGAAATTTTTAGGAAATATTCACATTATTCCATAAAATATATCAAAAAATATCAGTAAAATATGTGTTAGGTAGTTTTTTAATTAAAAATTATTTAATATAGGGAGAAAAACAAATTAAATTTAATTCTGACTTTTGCTATATCCTCCAGAAAGAAAAGAGAGATATATTATATAATAAATATCTTTCCAAGAGTTTAGTTATTTTGTATGTGAGAGAAGCTCTTCATGATATATTTATTTGATGGCATTTTTAATGCACTTTCCTACGTCCTAGAGAGTTAAAATTTGGTACACAGCTTAAATTTAAACATTTTATTCTACAAAAATTTGGTGAATCTTTAAATATAGATCCTACATTTTTTTCGAAATGGTCTGCAAATAATCCCCGTTCTCTTCTATAAATCATTGTTGTAATATTGTTAAAAATTCTGATGTAGGCAGCACATGTCTTTCCCTGCAGATACATATTCACGTTCTCTTTATTTCTTTAATAATAATTTGAGCTTATCTGCACAAAATAACAGCCATAAGTACTTTAAATGACATTGAATTTGTACGTTAAACTCAAATTTGGTTCTCATTTGATAGCTGGACTTATTGTCAAAGGTGGCGTAGCAAAACCGCGAGAGAACTAAAATATCTCAAGAACGGCTAGTCCTAGAGTAATGGGGTTAGTCTTATTCCTTTTGTTATCAAAAATCACGTATAAAGTAGGAATTTAATTGATATAATTGAGCACCCGTAGTCTTTTATTTTTATATTTAACGATTTTTGCGGGCCATTTCGCAAAAACAGCCCGTTCCTTTTTCCCGAATCGTACTAGAATAACCTACAAATGATTTATATACCACATTTTGTTAAATTTGGTCCATTAGTTTTTAGCTAGAGTGGATAAAGGCAATTTCTGCCGGCCATTTTGCAAAGAAGGCAGATTCTTTTATTACGAATTGTACTATAATCTAATGAACATCGGGGTTTCCCACAAAAAACTTACCTACCAAATTTTATGAAATTCGGTCCATTAGTTTTTTAGTTGGAGTGGATGCAATAACCTCACAGACACACAGAAACACACACAGATACACCCTTACGCACACAGACGTCTCCCTAAAAATAGTTTTTTCGTAAGGTGAGTTACATAAGAATTGCTGAATTTTTTTTACACAAAATTATTTAACTCTGGAGTCTGAAATATAAGTTATATGAATGAAATATTCATTGATTTTGCATAGAGAATCAGACGATTTATATTTCGAAACAGTTTTAAATATTTAAGTATAATACATTACTGTAGTACTGTGATAATGTAAAAGATAACATCACTGAATGTATCACATTTTAGAGATTTTTAAATGAAATTGAATTTCAGTTGGAAAGTGTTTCATAATCAATGCTTATGCATGATTGATCTTTCTTGTTTTTATTTTAAACTAGCAGCATACCCGTTCTTCGTACGGAATATATAATATAAAGAAACTTATAATTCGCAATCATGTGCAAATTCTGTTAAGATATTAAATTTATTGCTCCTAAAGAGAAGTTTAAGAATATCTGTTCTCACTATGCAAAATTATCTTCTTGGGCAGATCTTAAGAATAAAACATCCTGGCCCCTTTTGTAAGCAAATTTACACAAAAAAAGGAATTGTATCAATATATGCAACCCCGTACTACTTATATTGTCGCAGATTAGAAAATATGCCAGTGTGCTAGTAGAAGATTCCCCGTATTACAATATGAGTCTCAAAAATATTTGCCAAAATAAAAGAGATGACGTAATAAATTGGAAATATCAATAATCCCCGTAATCTTTACACCAGAAGGCGTAATTGATTCCAATATCTGCCAATATATAACAAAATATATGCCAATATACCTGTACAACTTATATTCTCATAGATTAGAAGATATAATGCATTTGTAGAAGATTACTCGTACAAAGTACTATATATGAGTTTCAACAATTTTCAACAAAAAAACAATATCATAATAACTTGAAAATATCAATAATCCCTGAATCAACAGTCCCCGAAAATATCAATAATAATAATGTTTAAACCTGGGGACCGTAATTGATATTATCCAGTCAAAAATGCAATACCAATGAAATTTATTTTATATACATATCTTTATTATTCAAATCGGAAAAGATTTAATATAAAATCGTATGCGACATAACACATTGGATCCGTTGCTAAGCGACATGATATCATTTGCTTCAAATAAATTGATGGAAATCATATCGTCTGAATAATGCGATCTCCATGGAAGGTTTGGCGACATTTTAGTCAATTTAGCGATAACTTAAAAAATCGCCAAATTTATCGCCAATGGGACTGTAGAACAGATAGACCCATTTTGCGACAAATTGACGAAACATCATCACAATACTATCCCCTAACTAAATACAATTATTTTCATTTATTAAGCGCGATTTTATCAATTCCAGGATATTTTTATAGACTCACAAATACTTTTATCAATTTCGTGATATTAAAAAAATTCGTTAAATGTGTTACTAAGTAGGATGGATGGATTGATCGACAAATGCTACCGAAACATCATTTCAGTACTCTATTCTAAAAAGCAAATCATTGATTTGCGCCAATTTTATAAATTTGGAAACATTTCCGCTTATTTGGTAAAGTTTAAGAGAAGTTACCAAGTTATTTAGAGATATTCCGCTAAATTCGAAGCTCTGAATTTGCAGATCTGAAGAATAAAATATCCTGATCCCGTTTCTATATACTAAATGAAAACACTAAAATTGTATTATAAGATACACCCGTTCTAATCTTTTTCTGCTTCAACAATCGGCTAAATGAATTTATTGGGTAAACACAATATATGAGTTTATAGCTAAACACAATATATGAGCTGGAAACCACTTTGCTAAAATAAATGAAAGTCATGTACGCGGTCGGCAATTTATATAATTAAAAGAACAATCAAACCGTTCATTTAAAAATATATTTTTACATCCATTTATTTATTTTATTCAAATAGAAAAAATAATAATAAATATTAACAACACATTTAATTTCATTCCGTTGCCGAGCAACATGATATAAGATAGAATCTTCCTCATAAAATGCAAAATTTAATAGCCATTTTTATTTCTTTATACTTTTCATTTTTCAGTAAATGCTTGTATAATATAAACCAAGGAGATAGATTTCCCATTTAAATCATGTTTCAAACAATTGATGTTTTCAGAAAGTGACTAATTAGTGCAAAAAATCTCCCCCCAAACTCTGAGATACAGTTTTAATTCACTTTCAAACGATTTTCAAGCTTTTCGTTTGGATAAACCACGGAGTTAGAGAGGAGAACTCCTAAGAAAAAGTTTCGTTTTTCATTAATATCTCGACAACCCCTGGTCTTAGATACTCGAAACTTAGGCTAAATTTATGGGGGGCTATTTAAAGGCTATCCACAAAATTTCTTCAAATTCGATTCAGCCGTTCTCCCGTGATGATGAGACAAACGAAAATATCGTTTTTTACTAATATCTCGAGAACCACTGATTGTAGAAACTCCATATATGGACTAAATTTTAAGTGGGACTATTTCCAGGCTACCCACAAAATTTCATGAAATTCGGTTCAGACGTTCTCTCGTGATGATGGGACAAACAGACAGACAGACAGACAGACAGACAGACAGATTTTCATTTTTATTTATATAGACTAGCAGCATACCCGTTCTTCGTACGGAGTATATAATATAAAGAAACTTGAAATTCATAATCATGCCCAAATTCTTATAGTATACTAAATGACATGTTTAATCAAAATATTCTGTTAAAATATTTAATATAATGCTCCTAAAAAGAAGTTTAAGAATCTCTGTTCTCGCTATATAAAATTATCTTCATGGACATATCTGAAGAATAAAACATCTTGGACCCCTTATGTAAGCAAATATAAAAAAAATATGGAATTGAATCAATATATGCAAAATAAAAGCGTTAAAATTGTATGGGACCCGTACTAATTATATACGCGAATATTAGAAAATATAACCTGTATTAGTAGATTACATGTATAAATTGAAAATACCAATAAACCCGTAATCTTTAAATCTGAAGACAGTCATTTATTCCAATATATGTCAAAATTAAAGTGCTAAAATTATATGGGAAGATATACACGTACTACTTATAATGTCCGATTATTAGTAGAAGATTACCCGTTTTGCAATATGAGTCACAAATGTTTTTTGGTAAAATACAACAGACGACGTAATAAATTGAATATATAATTAATCCCCTTAATCTTCATACCAGAAGACTGTACTTGATTCCAATATATATGCCAATATATGTCAAAATATATGCCAATATACCTGTACTACTTATATTCTCGTAGGTTAGAAGATATACCCGTGCATTCCTAGAAGATTACTCGTACAACGTACAATATGCGTGTGTCAGCAATTTTTGCCGCAATAAAACAATGGCGTAATAACTTAAAAATATCAATAATCCCTGAATCAATAATTCCGGAAAATATCAATAATAATAATGTTTAAACCTGAAGAGTATAATTGATATTATCCAGTCCAAAATGAAATGGCAATGAAATTTATTTTATATACATATCTTCATTATTCAAATCGGAAAGGATTTAATAAAAATCGTCTGCCGCATAAACACATTGGATTTAAATCCGTTGCTAAGCGACATGATATCATTTGCTTCAAATAAATTGGTAGAAAAAATATCGTCTAAATAGTTATATTTCTAAGGAACATTTGGCGACAGTTTCGTCAAATTAGCGACATTTTAAAAAATCGCCAAATTTATCGCCAAGTGGGACTGTAGAACTGACAGTTCCACTTTGCGACAAATTGACGAAATATCATCACAATACTATCCCCTAAAAAAAAACAATTAATATCATTTATGTAGCGCAATTTTATCAATTTCAAGATATTTTTATAGATTTGAAAACATTTTTATCAATTTGGTGACATTTTAAAAATTCGCTAAATGTATTACTAAGTAGGATGGTTGGTCTGACAGATAAATGCTAACCAAACATCATTTCAGTACTCTCTTCTAACAAAACAAAAAAAAATTTCATTGATATGTAAAAGACCCAAGCCACACGACCAACCCGAAGGTTTATGGCAGCTGTTTGTGTGTCGTTTATATCAATTTGGCGACATTTCCGTCAATTTGGCAAAGTTTAAGAAAAGTTGTCAAATTAGCGATATCCCTCCAAATTCGTAGCTTTGAATTTGCAGATCTGAATGAAACATTCTTATCCCGTTTCAATATACTAAATGAAAACACTACATTGTATTAGAAGATATACCCGCTCTACTCTTTTTCTGTTTCAACAATCGGCTATATGAATTTATTGGCTAAACACAATATATGAGTTTAGTAGCTAAATACGATATAAGCTTGAAAACTCTTTGCCAAAATAAATGCAATTGATGTACGCAGTCAGCAATTAATATAATTAAAAGAAAAATCAAACCGTCCATTCATAAGATATACTTTTATATCCATTTATCCATTTATTTATTATTTAAATCGAAAAAAAAAATAATAAAAACATTAACAAACACATTTAATTTAATTGCGATGCCGAGCAACATGATATATCCTCCTAAAATGTTAAAATTTATTAACCACTAACAGCACACCCGTTATTCGTACGGAGTGTATAATTTAAAGAAACTTAAAGTTCGCAATCATGTGCAAATTCTGTTAAAATATTAAATTTATTGCTCCTAAAGAGAAGTTTAAGAATATATGTTCTCACTATGCAAAATTATCTTCACGATCAGATCTGAAGAATAAAACATCCTGCCCCCTTTTGTAAGCAAATTTACAGAAGAAAAAATAGGAATTGAATGAATATATGCAACCCCGTACTAATTATATTGTCGCAGATCAGAAAATATGCCAATGTGTTAGTAGAAGATTACCCGTATTACAATATGCGTCTCAAAAATATTTGCCAAAATAAAAGAGATGACGTAATAAATTGAAAACATCAATAATATCCGTACTCTTTATACCAGAAGGTCGTAATTGATTCCAATATATGCCAATATATATCAAAACATATGTCAATGTACCTGTACTACTTATATTCTCGTAGATTAAAAGATATACACGTGTATTTGTAGAAGATTCGTACAACATACAATATATGAGTTTAAACAATTTTTGTCATAATAAAATAATTGCATAATAACTTGAAAATATCAATAATCCTTGAATCAATAATCCCCGAAAATATAAATAATAATAATTTTTAAACCTGAAGACCGTAATTGATATTATCCAGTCAAAAATGCTATAAGAAAAATCAAATCGTTCTTTTCTAAAATATATTTTTATATCCATTTATTTATTATTCAAATCGAAAAAATAATTATTAAAATTAACAGACAGATTTAATTTAATTGCGTTTCTGAGTAACATGATATAAGATAGAATCTTATAACATGTTAAATATGTCATGTCTTATAACATAAACTGCGAAATTAAATAACGATTTTGATTCCTCTATACTTCTCATTGTTCCGTAAAAGCTTGTTTTAAATAAACCATGAACCATGGAGATAGATTTCCCCTTTAAATCATGTTTCAAACAATTCATGTTTTCAGAAAGTGACTAATTAACGCAAAAAATCTCCCATCAAACTTAGAGATTAAATTTTAATTCACTTTCAAACGATTTTCAAGCTTTTCGTTTGGATAAACCACGGAGTTAGGGAGTAGAACTCCTAGGAAAAAGTTCCGTTTTACATTAATATCTCGACAACCCCAGGTCTTAGAAACTCGAAACTTGGACAAAATTTATGGGGGGATATTTCAAGGCTATTCACCAAATTTCATTAAATTCGGTTCAGCCGTTTTTCCGTGATGATGAGACAAACGAAAATGTCGTTTTTTACTAATATCTCGAGAACCACTGGTCGTAGAAACTCAAAACACGGATATAATTTTAAGTGGGGCTATTTCTGGGCTACCCACAAAATTTCATCAAATTCGGTTCAGCCGTTCTCCCGTGATGGTGTGACAAACAGACAGACAGACAGACAGACAGACAGACAGACAGACAGACAGACAGACAGACAGATTTTCATTTTTATTTATATAGACTAGCAGCATACCCGTTCTTCGTACGGAGTATATAATATAAAGAAACTTGAAATTCACAATCATGCGCAAATCCTTATAGTATACTAAATGACATTTTTAATCAAAGTATTCTGTTAAAATATTTAATACATTGCTCCTAAAAAGAAGTTTAAGAATCTCTGTACTCGCTATATAAAATTATCTTTATGAACATATCTGAAGAATAAAACATCCTGGATCCTTATGTAAGCAAATATAAAAAAAATATGGAATTGAATCAATATATGCAAAATAAAAGCGTTAAAATTGTATGGGACCCGTACTAATTATATACGCGTATATTAGAAAATATAACCTCTATTAGTAGATTACATGTATAAATTGAAAATACCAATAAACCCGTAATCTTTTAATCTGAAGACAGTCATTTATTCCAATATATGTCAAAATGAAAGTGCTAAAATTATATGGGAATATATAAACGTACTACTTATAATGTCCGATTATTAGTAGAAGATTACCCGTATTGCAATATGAGTCTCAAATGCTTTTGGCAAAATACAACAGACGACGTAATAAATTGAAAATATCATTAATCCCCTTAATCTTCATACCAGAAGACTGTAATTGATTCCAATATATACGCCAATATATGTCAAAATATATGCCAATATACATGTACTACTTATATTCTCGTATGTTAGAAGATATACCCGTGCATTCCTAGAAGATTGCTCGTACAACGTACAATATGCGAGTGTTAGCAATTTTTGCCGCAAAAAAACAATGGCGTAATAACTTAAAAATATCAATAATCACTGAATCAATAATTCCGGAATATATCAATAATAATAATGTTTAAACCTGAAGAGTATAATTGATATTATCCAGTCCAAAATGAAATGGCAATGAAATTTATTTTATATACATATCTTCATTATTCAAATCGGAAAGGATTTAATAAAAATCGTCTGCCGCATAAACACATTGGATTTAAATCCGTTGCTAAGCGACATGATATCATTTGCTTCAAATAAATTGGTAGAAAAAATATCGTCTAAATAGTTATATTTCTATGGAACATTTGGCGACAGTTTCGTCAAATTAGCGACATTATAAAAAATCGCCAAATTTATCGCCAAGTGGGACTGTAGAACTGACAGTTCCACTTTGCGACAAATTGACGAAATATCATCACAATACTATCCCGTAACAAAAAACAATTAATATCATTTATGTAGCGCAATTTTATCAATTTCAAGATATTTTTATAGATTTGAAAACATTTTTATCAATTTGGTGTCATTTTAAAAATTCGCTAAATGTATTACTAAGTAGGATGTTTGGTCTGACAGATAAATGCTAACCAAACATCATTTCAGTACTCTCTTCTAACAAAACAAAAAAAAATTTCATTGATATGTAGAAGACCCAAGCCACACGACCAACCCGAAGGTTTATGGCAGCTGTTTGTGTGTCGTTTATATCAATTTGGCGACATTTCCGCCAATTTGGCAAAGTTTAAGAAAAGTTGTCAAATTAGCGATATCTCTCCAAATTCGTAGCTTTGAATTTGCAGATCTGAATGAAACATTCTTATCCCGTTTCAATATACTAAATGAAAACACTACAATTGTATTAGAAGATATACCCGCTCTACTCTTTTTCTGTTTCAACAATCGGCTATATGAATTTATTGGCTAAACACAATATATGAGTTTAGTAGCTAAATACGATATAAGCTTGAAAACTCTTTGCCAAAATAAATGAAATTGATGTACGCGGTCAGCAATTAATATAATTAAAAGAAAAATCAAACCGTCCATTCATAAGATATACTTTTATATCCATTTATCCATTTATTTATTATTTAAATCGAAAAAAAATATAAAAAACATTAACAAACACATTTAATTTAATTGCGATGCCGAGCAACGTGATATATCCTCCTAAAATGTTAAAATTTATCAACCACTAACAGCACACCCGTTATTCGTACGGAGTGTATAATTTAAAGAAACTTAAAGTTCGCAATCATGTGCAAATTCTGTTAAAATATTAAATTTATTGCTCCTAAAGAGAAGTTTAAGAATATATGTTCTCACTATGCAAAATTATCTTCACGATCAGATCTGAAGAATAAAACATCCTGCCCCCTTTTGTAAGCAAATTTACAGAAGAAAAAATAGGAATTGAATGAATATATGCAACCCCGTACTAATTATATTGTCGCAGATCAGAAAATATGCCAATGTGCTAGTAGAAGATTACCCGTATTACAATATGCGTCTCAAAAATATTTGCCAAAATAAAAGAGATGACGTAATAAATTGAAAACATCAATAATATCCGTACTCTTTATACCAGAAGGTCGTAATTGATTCCAATATATGCCAATATATATCAAAACATATGTCAATATACCTGTACTACTTATATTCTCGTAGATTAAAAGATATACACGTGTATTTGTAGAAGATTCGTACAACATACAATATATGAGTTTAAACAATTTTTGTCATAATAAAATAATTGCATAATAACTTGAAAATATCAATAATCCTTGAATCAATAATCCCCGAAAATATAAATAATAATAATTTTTAAACCTGAAGACCGTAATAGATATTATCCAGTCAAAAATGCTATAAGAAAAATCAAATCGTTCTTTTCTAAAATATATTTGTATATCCATTTATTTATTATTCAAATCGAAAAAATAATTATTAAAATTAACAGACAGATTTAATTTAATTGCGTTTCTGAGTAACATGATATAAGATAGAATCTTATAACATGTTAAATATGTCATGTCTTATAACATAAACTGCGAAATTAAATAACGATTTTGATTTCTCTATACTTCTCATTGTTCCGTAAAAGCTTGTTTTAAATAAACCATGAACCATGGAGATAGATTTCCCCTTTAAATCATGTTTCAAACAATTCATGTTTTCAGAAAGTGACTAATTAACGCAAAAAATCTCCCATCAAACTCAGAGATTGAATTTTAATTCACTTTCAAACGATTTTCAAGCTTTTCGTTTGGATAAACCACGGAGTTAGGGAGTAGAACTCCTAGGAAAAAGTTCCGTTTTTCATTAATATCTCGACAACCCCAGGTCTTAGAAACTCGAAACTTGGACAAAAGTTATGGGGGGATATTTCAAGGCTATTCACCAAATTTCATTAAATTCGGTTTAGCCGTTTTTCCGTGATGATGAGACAAACGAAAATTTTGTTTTTTACTAATATCTCGAGAACCACTGGTCGTAGATACTCAAAACACGGATATAATTTTAAGTGGGGCTATTTCTGGGCTACCCACAAAATTTCATCAAATTCGGTTCAGCCGTTCTCCCGTGATGGTGTGACAAACAGACAGACAGACAGACAGACAGACAGACAGACAGACAGACAGATTTTCATTTTTATTTATATAGACTAGCAGCATACCCGTTCTTCGTACGGAGTATATAATATAAAGAAACTTGAAATTCATAATCATGCCCAAATTCTTATAGTATACTAAATGACATGTTTAATCAAAATATTCTGATAAATATTTAATATAATGCTCCTAAAAAGAAGTTTAAGAATCTCTGTTCTCGCTATATAAAATTATCTTCATGGACATATCTGAAGAATAAAACATCGTGGACCCCTTATGTAAGCAAATATAAAAAAAATATGGAATTGAATCAATATATGCAAAATAAAAGCGTTAAAATTGTATGGGACCCGTACTAATTATATACGCGAATATTAGAAAATATAACCTGTATTAGTAGATTACATGTATAAATTGAAAATACCAATAAACCCGTAATCTTTAAATCTGAAGACAGTCATTTATTCCAATATATGTCAAAATTAAAGTGCTAAAATTATATGGGAAGATATACACGTACTACTTATAATGTCTGATTATTAGTAGAAGATTACCCGTTTTGCAATATGAGTCTCAAATGTTTTTTGGTAAAATACAACAGACGACGTAATAAATTGAATATATAATTAATCCCCTTAATCTTCATAACAGAAGACTGTACTTGATTCCAATATATATGCCAATATATGTCAAAATATATGCCAATATACCTGTACTACTTATATTCTCGTAGGTTAGAAGATATACCCGTGCATTCCTAGAAGATTACTCGTACAATGTACAATATGCGTGTGTCAGCAATTTTTGCTGCAATAAAACAATGGCGTAATAACTTAAAAATATCAATAATCCCTGAATCAATAATTCCGGAAAATATCAATAATAATAATGTTTAAACCTGAAGAGTATAATTGATATTATCCAGTCCAAAATGAAATGGCAATGAAATTTATTTTATATACATATCTTCATTATTCAAATCGGAAAGGATTTAATAAAAATCGTCTGCCGCATAAACACATTGGATTTAAATCCGTTGCTAAGCGACATGATATCATTTGCTTCAAATAAATTGGTAGAAAAAAAATCGTCTAAATAGTTATATTTCTATGGAACATTTGGCGACAGTTTCGTCAAATTAGCGACATTTTAAAAAATCGCTAAATTTATCGCCAAGTGGGACTGTAGAACTGACAGTTCCACTTTGCGACAAATTGACGAAATATCATCACAATACTATCCCCTAACAAAAAACAATTAATATCATTTATGTAGCGCAATTTTATCAATTTCAAGATATTTTTATAGATTTGAAAACATTTTTATTAATTTGGTGACATTTTAAAAATTCGCTAAATGTATTACTAAGTAGGATGGTTGGTCTGACAGATAAATGCTAACCAAACATCATTTCAGTACTCTCTTCTAACAAAACAAAAAAAAATTTCATTGATATGTAGAAGACCCAAGCCACACGACCAACCCGAAGGTTTATGGCAGCTGTTTGTGTGTCGTTTATATCAATTTGGCGACATTTCCGTCAATTTGGCAAAGTTTAAGAAAAGTTGTCAAATTAGCGATATCCCTCCAAATTCGTAGCTTTGAATTTGCAGATCTGAATGAAACATTCTTATCCCGTTTCAATATACTAAATGAAAACACTACAATTGTATTAGAAGATATACCCGCTCTACTCTTTTTCTGTTTCAACAATCGGGTAAATGAATTTATTGGCTAAACACAATATATGAGTTTAGTAGCTAAATACGATATAAGCTTGAAAACTCTTTGCCAAAATAAATGAAATTGATGTACGCAGTCAGCAATTAATATAATTAAAAGAAAAATCAAACCGTTCATACATAAGATATACTTTTATATCCATTTATCCATTTATTTATTATTCAAATCGAAAAAAAATAATAAAAACATTAACAAACTCATTAAATTTAATTGCGATGCCGAACAACATGATTTGTCCTCATAAAATGTTATAATTTATTAACCACTAACAGCACACCAGTTCGTCGTACGGAGTATATAATATAAAGAAACTTATAGTTCGCAATCATGTCCAAATTCTGTTAAAATATTAAATTTATTGCTCCTAAAGAGAAGTTTAAGAATGTATGTTCTCACTATGCAAAATTATCTTCAAGGGCAGATCAAAACATCCTGGCCCATTTTGTAAGCAAATTTTCAGAAGAAAAAAAAGGAATTGAATCAATATATGCAACCCAGTACTAATCATATTGTCGCAGATTAGAAAATATGCCAATGTGTTAGTAGAAGATTACCCGTATTACAATATAAGTCTCAAAAATACTTGCCAAAATAAAAGAGATGACGTAATAAATTGAAAATATCAATAATATCCGTACTCTTTATACCAGAAGGTCGTAATTGATTCCAATATATGCCAATATATATCAAAACATATGTCAATATACCTGTACTACTTATATTCTCGTAGATTAAAGGATATACACGTGTGTTTGTAGAAGATTATTCGTACAACATACAATATGTGAGTTTAAACAATTTTTGTCATAATAAAATAATTGCATAATAACTTGAAAATATCAATAATCCCTGAATCAATAATCCCCGAAAATATCAATAATAATAATTTCTAAACCTGAAGACCGTAATTGATATTATCCAGTCAAAAATGCTATAAGAAAAATCAAATCGTTCTTTTCTAAAATATATTTTTATATCCATTTATTTATTATTCAAATCCAAAAAATAATTATTAAAATTAACAGACAGATTTAATTTAATTGCGTTTCTGAGTAACATGCTATAAGATAGAATCTTATATCATGTTAAATATGTCATGTCTTATATCATAAACTGCGAAATTAAATAACCATTTTGATTTCTTTATACTTCTCATTGTTCCGTAAAATCTTGTTTTAAATAAAATATGGAGATAGATTTCCCCTTTAAATCATGTTTCAAACAGTTCATGTTTTCAGAAAGTGACTAATTAGCGCAAAAAATCTCCCATCAAACTCAGAGATTAAATTTTAATTCACTTTCAAACGATTTTCAAGCGTAAAATCTTGTTTTAAATAAAACATGGAGATAGATTTCCCCTTTAAATCATGTTTCAAACAGTTCATGTTTTCAGAAAGTGACTAATTAGCGCAAAAAATCTCCCATCAAACTCAGAGATTAAATTTTAATTCACTTTCAAACGATTTTCAAGCTTTTAGGAGTTCCGTTTTTCATTAATATCTCGACAACCCCTGGTCTTAGAAACTCGAAATTTGGGCAAAATTTATGGGGGGCTATTTCAAGGCTATCTACCAAATTTCATTAAATTCGGTTCAACCGTTTTCCCGTGATGATGAGACAAACGAAAATTTCGTTTTTTACTAATATCTCGAGAACTACTGGTCGTAAAAACTCAAAACACAGATATAATTTTAAGTGGGGCTATTTCTGGGCTACCCACAAAATTTCATCAAATTCGGTTCAGCCGTTCTCCCGTGATGATGGGACAAACAGACAGACAGACAGACAGACAGACAGACAGACAGACAGACAGACAGACAGATTTTCATTTTTATTTATATAGATTGTTTGATTTTGATGTCGACCTAAATATACATTTATTTACCTACCTTTTGTGTATTTACACCTCAACCTACCTATAACCCATTGAAAAATTATATGTTTACGTGACGTTAAAGAAATAAAAAGTCCCATTTTTTAGTTGTGTCCCAATTTTGAAGGTCGATGTCCCGAAATTGGTTGATCAAGAGCTATCGACATCCATTTGTGTCATTATTAGGATGACTGTGGAAAGAAGTCATAAGACCACTGGTATACACTTTAATCTTATTCTTAAAATAAAATCTGCTGAAATATAATTTGTTTTAGAACAATAACTAATACAAAAACATATGTTGCTAAATATTATTAAATTTTTTGTTATGAAAGTCTGAAAGGAGTAGACGATTGATTGTAGTACCTTTACAGCAGTTGTGTCTTATTTTTCATCCAGACATAAACACACACCTGCTTTAGACGAACATCTGCTACCTCAATTTACTTGGTTTTTTTTCGCCTTCACGCTGATGCATCGCCCAGTGTTTATTGCAGAATTTCAAATTCATTTTCGCCTGACATTGTGCAAAATAGCCCTTGAGATAAAATATGGTTTAGCAAAAGGGCTTAAACGTGAGTTAGGCCCAATTTTAACACCCGATTTGACATTTTTTACCTTAATTCTTTGTTCAAAAATTGCACAAATGCGGATACATTTGGTCAAACATTTTGACACATTTGGACAAACATAACTGCCACCGGGGGGTCGGTCTAGTCCAGTGGTTAAGGTGAGAGGCTCGCAGGCAATAGTTCTGTGTTCGATACTCGATACCACCCAAAACTATCCCGTGTCTATAAATAAGGAAGGAGTATGAGTACGATAATTATGTAGGTCGGAAAGTATATGAGAGAGATGATGGGTTAGGGGGGAGGATGTTTCTTGTGGTTGCCACCTTCATTGGGTTCCGGTCTAAATTGAGTGGGATTTTTCCGGCGGTTCAAACAGGTACCTTGGTGCTTTACACCTTAGGGTAGGTCGGACGTGTTGGGTAGGAAAAAAGAAATAGTATTGCTGCATTGGGCCAAGACTCAACGGTCTTGCTTATAAATATTCAACTTACAATCAGAATTTTTTAAATACTGTAAAAATAAGTTTAGGTCTTAAAATAAAAACGTTGTCCTTTGCCTTTGTAATCCGTAACATACAAATAAATTGATACATTTATAGTTTGCAATAATAAACTATAAAAAATGCAGCACACATCAAGATAAATAAACGCACGTACGTTTTGGGTATATTGTCATTCCTACTATACCATGAAGTAATACGCCATGCGCTTATTCGAGCGTTTAGGTCCAGATTTTTTGCATTAGTGAAGGAAATCCAGTTGATTTCCGAAATGTACTTATGTTTATTTATATTGATTAGAGCTGCATTTTACGTTGTAAACCAAGAGATGCAGGGTGAAAAAGGATACATAAAAGAAGGAATATACTATACAAAGAGAGTTTACTTTGAGATGATGAACATCTACGACGTTTCCATGTTTTACCGAGATATTATAACATGGGTCGTAAAGATTTTAAACAAAAACTACATCTTTGGATAGAATTATCTTGAGTGGGAAGGAAAACATATTTGATTAGTCGATTGAACATTTTTACGAATGCCTGAACACTAATTTTTTAGCCTGTTCTGAACACCAATGCTCCAAAACATGCAATAAACTGTGCAGCAGTGTTTTGCAAACATTTTCAGTCGCAGAACAAACACTGCATTGAAATTATGATGGCGGAATCCTAAAATGACAAAGTCCATTACGGTCCAAATTATGCATTTAAATATTAAGCGTTTACGTTAATGTTTAAGAAATTGTAAATGAAATTATCACGTCTCGGAACCCTTGGGGTTCCACAGAACACACTTTCAAAACACTGCTCTATAGTATGTGAAAACTTAAAGCCCTCTTCTTTACCTCCTACGGTTGGGGAGTTTGAGGATTCATCAAAGAAACTAAAAAATAACAAAGCTGTTAGTCCTGATCTAATATCATAAGAATTTCTAAAATTTGTAGGGCCAATCTTGTTAAAGAAAATCCATGAAGTAATATTCTCACTCAGTTTGGTCTGGATTAATGAAGAGTTAGTTACCAGCAGACTGGAGATTAAATATCTTATGTCCATATCGTAAGAAAGGAGAATGGATTCTTTGATTTGTGAAATTATAGAGAAATTAGCTTGTTGTCTACAGCATATCAAATTTTTCTCAAACCTTTTATTTGCTGTAAACTATTTGGAAGTGGAATTTCCACCACAGAACAAACCTTTACGCCAGATTTTAGAAAAATGTAAATAATTTGGTATTGAAACACGTAGTCTTTTTATTGATTTTGAAGCTGCCTATATGATAGCATTGAAAGAGCTGGCTTTTTATAGATCATGAACAAATTTGAAATACCTGAAAAATTGATTAGACTTGTGGGCATTGCATCGACTGGAACTTGTTCTATTATACAAAGGAGGAATCTCATGACCTTCTGATATTAAAAATGGTGTTAGACAGGGAAATGGACTTGCTTGTCTTCTTTACAACTTATCCTTGGAGATTATTTGTTGGCGGCATATATGTTATAATTAGAACCACTGAAGATCTAAAGGAAGTCTTTCTTGCTTTATAAAGCGCTTGAGGCTGGTTTGTTCAAACTGTATCTGTCGAGTATTTTAATTGTCTGGGATCTCAAATCTGTATAAATAAAATTGAAAATCTGTCTGCCTGTTTGTTTGTCTCATCACGAGAGAACAGCTGAACCGAATTTGATGAAATTTTGTAGATAGCCTTAAAATAGCCCCACTTGAAATTTAGTCCATGTTTCGAGTTTCTAAGATCAAGGGTTCTCGAGATATTAATGAAAAACGAAACTTTCGTTTGTCTCTTCATCACGGGAGAACGGCTGAAGCGAATTTGATGAAATTTTGTGGGTATCTTTGAAATAACCCCCTTAAATTTAGTTCAAGTTTAGAGTTTCTAAGACCAGGGGTTGCTGAGATATTAATGAAAAACGAAACTTTTACCCTACTCTCGAACTCCCTGATTCATACACGCGAAAAGGTTGGAAATCGTTTGTTTAAAACGTGAAAGTGAATTAAGACTTTATCTCTAAGTTTGGTGGGAGATTTTTGCACTAATTAGTCACGGTCTGAAAGCATGGATTGTTTGAAAGTATTAATGTTTGAAACATGAATTTAAATGAAAAATCTATCACCATGGTTTATTTTTCACAAGCTTTTACTCGACAATGAAAAGTATTAAGAAATCAAAATGGTTATTTAATTATTAGCACTTTATGAGGAAGATTCTATCTTATATCATGTTGCTCAGCAACGCAATTAAATTAAATGCTTATTAATGGTTATTATTAATGGTTATTATTATTTTTTAGATTTGAATAATAAATAAATAGATATAAAAATATATTTTATAATTGAACGGTTTGATTTTTCTTTTAATTTTATTAATTGCGGACTGGGTACATCACTTTCATTTATTTTGGAAAAGAGTTTTCAAGCTTAAACTCATATATTGTGTTTAGCCAATAAATTCATTTAGCCGATTGTTGAAACAGAAAAAGAGTAGAACGGGTATATCTTCTAATACAATTTAATGTCGCCAAACCTTCCATAGAGATAGCATTATTCAGACGATATTTTTTTCACCAATTTATTTGAAGCAAATGATATCATGTCGCTTAGCAATGGATTTAAATCCAATGTGTTTATGCAGCACACGATTTTTATTAAATCTTTTCCGATTTGAATAATGAAGATATGGATATAAAATAAATTTTATTGCCATTGCATTTTTGACTGGATAAGATCAATTACAGTCTTCAGGTTTAAACATTATTATTATTGATATTTTCGAATATTATTGATATTTTCAAGTTATTATGCCATTGTTTTATTGCGGCAAAAATTGTTGAAATTCATATACTGTACGTTGTACGAGTAATCTTCTACAAATGCACATGAATATCTTCAAAGCTACTGGAATATAAACAGTATAGGTATATTGACATATATTTTGACATATATTGGCATATATTGGAATCAAGTGCGACCTTCTGGTATAAAGATTACAGGGATTATTGATATTTTCAATTTATTACGTCATCGGTTTTATTTTGCCAAAGATTTTTGAGACTCATATTGTGATATGGGTAATCTTCTACTAACATTCGGACATATCTTCTAATTTACGACATTATAAGTAGTACGGGTATATATATCTCCCCAAATAATTTAATACTTTCATTTTGGCATATATTGGAATCAATTACTGCCTTCAGGTTTAAAGATTACATGTTTATTGATATTTTTAATTTATACATGTAATCTACTAATACAGGTTATATCTTCTAATATTCGCGTATATAAGTAGACCAGGTCCCATATAATTTTAACGCTTTTATTTTGCATATGACTCAATTCCATATTTATTTTTAATTTGCTTACAGGAGGAGCCAGAATGTTTTATTCTTCAGATCCCGTGAAGATAATTTTGTATAGCGAGAACAGAGATTCTTAAACTTCTTTTTAGGAGCATTAAATTAAATATTTTAACAGAATATTTTGATTAAAAATGTTATTTCGTATACAATAGGAATTTGCACATGATTGTGAATTTTAAGTTTCTTTATATTACATACTCCGCACGAAGAACGGGTATGCTATTAGTCTAAAAATATAATATTAGTTCAGAAATCCAAAAATAAATTATAGCTGCAAATCGCGTTTTTCACGGTTTAAGAAATTTTTTCAGATGACGCCAGATTGGGAGTAGCGCAAAATTACAACTGCATAAAGTACTCATAAGATTTACTTTAATTTATGCTTCAGAAACGTGGACTCTCATAAGGCATCTTGGCAAAGCTATTTGAATTTTTAAGAGGAAAATTTTAGGGGGAATTTGAGAAAATGATATTTGGAGAAAAAATACAATTTTGAATTGTGCAGATTATATAAAGATCCTGATATAATCAAATACATTAAAATTAACAAAATAAAATGGGGAGGGCATTTGCTAAGAATGTATAAGGACAGAACTGCAAAGACATTTTTTCATTTCCATCTTAATCGGGAAAGAGGAAGACCACTAGAAATGCTGAAGTTGAGATAGATCGATTGTATGGACAAGGACTTTGAGTGTTAAAGATTAAAAAATCTGATGTGGGCAGCACATGACTTTCCCTGCAGACTTATATTCACGTTCTCTTTATTTTAATTAAATTTATTTCACTTTTAATTCAATTTTCGTTCTCATTCGGTAACCGGACTTATTTTCAAAGGTGGAGTAGAAAAAATAAGAAAAATTAAATATCTCAAGAACGGCTAGTCCTAGTGTAATGGGGTTGGTCTTATTCTTTTCGTCGTTAAAAATTACGTATTAAACGAGCATTTAATGGATATATTTGAGTATACCTAGCTCTTTAGTTTAGATATTGACGATTTTTGCGGGCCATTTTGCAAAAAAAGGCAGGTTATTTTTTCCGAATCGTATCAAAATCTAATCAGAACCAGAGTAACCCACAAGCGACTCATCTACCGAATTTTGCGAAATTCGGTCCATTAGTTTTTTAGTTAGAGTGGATACAAGCTTTTGCGGGCCATTTCGCAAAAATAGGCGGGTTCTGTTATCCCGAATCGTACCCAAAACTAATCAGCACCAGCCTCGCCCACAAGTGACTTACGTACCAAATTTTCTGAAATTCGGTCCATTAGTTTTTTAGTTACAGTGGATACAAAATCTGCACAGACAGACAGACACACAGACAGACAGACACACAGACACACAGACAGACAGACACGCAGACACACACACAGACGTCACGCTAAAAATGGCTTTTTCGTATTCTAGAGGTCTTGAAACGTGTAGATCCGTCGAAAACTCGAGTTGCGATTTTCGACATGATTCCAATACTTTCCCTATACATTACCATGTATTGCAGGGAAAGTAAAAATCTGATGTGGGCAACACATGACTTTCCCTGCAGACTTATATACACGTTCTCTTTATTTTAATTAAATTTATTTCACTTTTAATTCAATTTTCATTCTCATTCGGTAACCGGACTTATTTTCAAAGGTGGCGTAGAGTACATACGGAAACCAAAATATCTCGACAACGGCTAGTCCTAGTGTAATGGGGTTGGTCTTATTATTTTCGTCGTTAAAAATTACGTATTAAACGAGCATTTAATGGATATATTTGAGTATACCTAGTTTTTTAGTTTAGATTTTGACGATTTTTGCGGGCCATTTTGCAAAAAAAAAGCAGGTTATTTTTTTTCGAATCGTACCAAAATCTAATCAGCACCAGCGTAAACCACAAGTGACTCATCTACCGAATTTTGTGAAATTCGGTCCAGTAGTTTTTCAGTTAGAGTGGATACAAGCTTTTGCGGGCCATTTCGCAAAAAAAGGCGGGTTCTGTTATTCCAAATCGTACCCAAAACTAATCAGCACCAGATTCGTGCACAAGTGACTTACCTACCAAATTTTGTGAAATTCGGTCCATTAGTTTTTTAGTTAGAGTGGATACAAAATCTGCACAGACAGACTGACAGACACACAGACAGACACACAGACACACAGACAGACAGACACACAGACACGCAGACAGACAGACACACAGACACACACACAGACGTCACGCTAAAAATGGTTTTTTCGTATTCGAGAGGTCTTGAAACGTGTAGATCCGTCGAAAACTCGAATTGCGATTTTCGACATGATTCCAATACTTTCCCTATACATTACCATGTATTGCAGGGAAAGTAAAAATCTGATGTGCGCAGCACATGACTTTTCCTGTAGACTTATATTAACGTTCTCTTTATATACACGTTCTCTTTATTTTAATTAAATTTATTTCACTTTTAATTCAATTTTCATTCTCATTCGGTAACCGGACTTATTTTCAAAGGTGGCGTAGAGTACATACGGAAACCAAAATATCTCGACAACGGCTAGTCCTAGTGTAATGGGGTTGGCCTTTTTCTTTTCTTCGTTAAAAATTACGTATTAAACAAGCATTTAATGCATATATTTGAGCATATAGTAAGTAGTTCTTTAGTTTAGATTTTGACGATTTTTGCGGGCCATTTTGCAAAAAAAAAGGCAGGTTGTTTTTTTCCGAAGGATACCAAAATCTAATCAGCACCAAGGTGACCCACAAATGACTCATCTGCCGAATTTTGTGAAATTCGGTCTATTAGTTTTTTAGTTAGAGTGGATACAAGCTTTTGCGGGCTATTTCGCAAAAATAGGCGGATTCTTTTATCCCAAATCGTACCGAAAACTAATCAGCACCAGACTCGCTCACAAGTGACTTACCTACCAAATTTTGTGAAATTCGGTCCATTAGTTTTTTAGTTAGAGTGGATACAATATCTGCACAGACAGACAGACAGACACACAGACAGACACACAGACAGACAGACACACAGACACACAGACACACACCCAGACGTCACACTAAAAATGGTTTTTTCGTATTCTAGAGGTCTCGAAACGTGTAGATCCGTCGAAAACTCGACTTGTGATTTTCGACATGATTCCAATACTTTCCCTATACATTACCATGTATTGCAGGGAAAGTAAAAATCTGATGTGGGCAGCACATGACTTTCCTTGCCGACTTATATTAACGTTCTCTTTATTTTAACTAAATTTATTTCACTTTTAATTCAATTTTCGTTCTCATTCGGTAACCGGGCTTATTTTCAAAGGTGGCGTAGGGAAAGTACGAAAAACTAAAATATCTCGAGAACGGCTAGTTTTAGTGTAATAGGGTTGGTCTTATTCTTTTCGTCGTTAACAATTACGTTTTAAATCAGCATTTAATGGATATATTTGAGTACACCCAGTTCTTTAGTTTAGATTTAGACGATTTTTGCGCGCCATTTTGCAAAAAAAGGCAGGTCATTTTTTTCCGAATCGTACCAAAATCTAATCAGCACCAAGGTAACCCGCAGGTGACTCATCTACCGAATTTTGTGAAATTCGGTCCATCAGTTATTTAGTTAGAGTGGATACAAGCTTTTGCGGGCCATTTCGCAAAACAGGCGGGTTCTTTTATTCCAAATCGTACCCAAAACTAATCAGCACCAGACTGGCTCACAAGTAACTTACCTACCAAATTTTGTGAAATTCGGTCAATTAGTTTTTTAGTTAGAGTGGATACAAAATCTGCACAGACAGACAGACAGACACACAGACAGACAGACACACAGACAGACAGACACACAGACAGACACACAGACACACACACAGACGTCACGCTAAAAATGGTTTTTTCGTATTCTAGAGGTCTCGAAACGTGTAGATCCGTCGAAAACTCGAGTTGTGATTTTCGACATGATTCCAATACTTTCCCTATACATTACCATGTATTGCAGGGAAAGTAAAAATGGAGAAGCATTGCTCCTATGGGGAGCGCTTGGAAGGATCTTCTGAGGAAGGTCAAGACCCGTATTGCGCTGTCGAGTCATTGGTGATGATGAGCTTTGATCATCGCAACTAGTTTTAATTTGAAATATTCTTAATTTATAAGTAATTAAATTGCTTTTAAAATGCAAATAGAGAAAAAAACCCGATTTAAATGATTTTTATATAATTAATATATTAAAATATAATTGATATATAATATACACACCCTTCCAAAATTCAAACTTATGGCAATAAATCCAATATCAACAAGTTCTGCTTTGATTGATTTCAAATATCACTGGAAGACAAGTCAATTGAGTAATGAGTATAATAATGAAATTAAAAGAAATATATTTTGGTATATGTTCTACGGTTAATTGCCTACTTCTCATTTAGTGCATTCGGAAAAAAGGTTTGTATGCTATACAAACAAAGCAAACGAGCCTTTATATGAGATGTGACTGACCCCCCCCCCCCCTTGATTTTGACACAAGTTTCGCACCGACAATTAATCCCTTCAATCAAGTGATCCAGCCTGGCAAAGAACATTAACTGCTATTGCTATTGAAAAGTAGTTTGCAGTTCTTGGAGTGTAGTTGGAAGGGGTAGACTGTCAGAATTAGTTCATCCAAGGGCATCCCAAAGATTTTTCGATGGGATTGAGGTCTGAAAAATAATCTGGACATTGCATACAAACAATACCTTCGCTCTCCATGTACACACCTATCAGCCGGGTTTTTTGTGGACAAGAGACCAAAAGAAAATCTGGACCCACTGCTGCAGCGTAGAGTTTTATGAAAGATTTAAGGACCTGATCCCGATATCCTTTCTCTCGTTAAAGTGTCCTCTATAAAGACGTGCAGGTCGATGCAATATTCCAAAGAAAATACAGCCTATACCATAACACTACCACGACTAAAGGCGTGGTGTTCAACGTTGTTATAAGACTGGTTATATGTTCCCCGTTCTCCACAGATCCTTAAACGTTTATTATCTAAATACAGGAAAAATCGTGGCTCTTCCGAGATTATTTTTTCCAAGTCGCATGTGGACGACATCCCTTTATTCATGCTCCTCTAGCCTTAGCCCTCAAAGGGACAAAAACTCGTAGTTATAAAGATATGAGTCTTTTGACATGTAGCTTTCGCCTCACAGTACCGGCGGATATCGACTTACCAATTGCTGTGGTAGCCATTGATCGGAGAGTTGGTGCGGTTTCTCGGCGATTGCGTTTGGCACCTAATGCTATGCACAAACCGACAGAGGATGATGTATACCTAAGATGACCTGGAACTGGTCTTAGGATAAATATTCTACTTGTTTGAGATTATTTCTATAAAATATAAATGACAAAATGGTATGGAATATCCTGCCTCAATCCCTCCCAACTGTATGCCATCGTTAAGAATTTTCCAAGCATATTCTTTGTATAATTACAAAGCTGATATAATTCAAAATTAATCTTAATATTCTATGAAACATTTTTTGGGGGCATTGAAACGCTTAGACTCAAACCGATTCATTTTCAACCATGCCTAATTTTCATATTATTAGGCAGCAAAATCGCTATTGTACGCATCATTTGATATTTGCATATCCCCATCAACGTCAGCACCAAGTTTCATCCAATAATACCCACAGATGCGTTCGCTATTTTAGAATTTGCATTGCATGCTTAACTTTTGGAAGGCAGTGTAAGATGTAATAACGTATAAGATACGTATAAGATGTATTAAATAAAATAACGTATAAGTACGTATAAGATGTAATAAATAAAATTCAGTTATTTAAATTCTAAAAGGTTTTCCTACCTTTTGTATTTTTTAATAGTTTCTAATAGTTCTAATAACATAAAAGTTTTAATAAATTAAATTTCTAATCCGTTGAACTTATAAATTGAAAAACGTTTTGAATTACATTTAGATTCTCAATCATTTGAAATTATTTAAAAAAAATATTTTTATTTCCTGGTTTTTGTAAAACATGCGCGTGATTTATTTTTATATTTTAAACTGTTTTAATTTATTTGAAGACAAATAGTTGAAATCCATTAAAATTAAAAGAATTTTGTAATTTGAATATGCTGGAAATTTTGATATTGCGAGGTATTTTTCTGTTTTAGTTTCAAAACTGTGATAATACCAGCTCGGTTCATTCAAACACATATAAATTGAATTTTTAGACCTTTCGAACCAATCCCTTGGTTCTTGTTAAAGAATACTTCGAAGCATGAGAAAAGAAGGAATCTTCACTTATTTAAATTATGTTTATTACAGTGTCACTGCTAGAATGTGTTTGTCCTTCCTTAGTTTATATTTCTTACACCGTAGTTATTGATTAACTCAGAGATGGGAAAATTAAAAGAGACCGAAATCCGTACTGAATTAATTAATAAAATTTTATGACTGTGTAACCCTGTTTATAATTTTACCATAATTTTATAACTTTTTCGAGCCATTTTCGATCAGTAAACTCATCGAACAGGAAAATCGGACAAGACGTCGCATGCCCTTTATTACTGACCGTGAAATGATCGCAGATCTACCCTAAAAACATATCCCATTGAACTGTCAATAGCTCCTACCTGACATTGGCTACAAAGAAAATCCTACTAACCCATAACCCAGAAACATTCTTTTTCCGCTTCCCGACATAGTGAAAGTCGTTCGATTTCCAACGTTCGTCTATTTCCGTAAAGGAAACGAAGACCGCTGTTGACAGTGAACGATTTTCTCGGGGATGCAGCCAGCCATCGACGGATGCTGCACGATCTTTGGGATGGTGAGAGGGGGGTGGTCGAAAAGAAGATTTGGCGTCTGGAGGTCAGACACCCCGAGACCTGACCTTGGCCAGAAAAGAGACTACCTGGTTTATTTGTTTCTTTAGCGAGCAACAGGTGCTGTACATGCCCGCGGGGTATCTTTCGTTGTCTAGTTGTATTTCGGCTTGTTTTTTTCCAAGTTAACAAATCGTTCCGATGAGTTTCGAGTCCTGTTTTTATTTTCTTGTTAATATATGTTTCTTTCTCTCATTTTGAATTTACTTTTTATTTTCTAATTTTTGGGTAAATTGTTTCTTCTCTAAGGTGCCCTTGGAATAGATTTTACTTATTTGTGTTTTTGGAAATATTAGGCGGGAATTTTATGCATAAAGGAAGTAAGTTCAAGGGGCTTAATTTACTGCTTTGCAATTTAGCCTGCTAAATTAGTGCCGGCATAAAGGGTAGATGCCCGGGGGCCTTGGGCGTAACCCTTCTTCGAAGTCCCATGACGCTAAATTTTTGTCCTTGTAATGTATAATTACTTTCCTTATATACATAATGTATAAGGAAAGTATTCTGACGGGGTCGAAAATTCGGATTCGAGTTTTCGACGGGAGAGCACGTTTCAAGCATCCCTGATCACGAATCGAACGTTTTTGAGGTGATGCCTGTGTGTGTGTGTGCCAGTGAGTCGTTGGAGACGATATCTCACGAACGAATGGAGCGATTCGAATGAAATATGGTGCAAAAATCACAATCCGTGAGTACTGGAAGCCTATTGTTTTTAAACATAATCGAATATTCAGAACTCCCTTAAATTTTCGAGTGAAATTTTGGAAAAAAATCATCAAAAAATCAAAACCTTTAATAAAGTTACGCAAATAGACATTTCTTATGTAATTTTTCCTTAGAAAACGATTGACACAAACTGTAGGATATAAGCATTAACCGTTTTCGAGATATTGCACATTTTTCAAATACATTTATCAAAAAATGAAGTAAAATAAAAAAATATTAACTCTTACGTAACATGTTCACTTTTCATGTGCAATATCATGCGATAAATTTGGTGATATCATTCTCGTGGATCTAACTTGTTCCATTCACGAGAAAAGATACTTTGAGTAATACTTTTGTATTTGAACGCCAGCAGTCATTTATTTGCTGTAAGAATAACATATTTCTCCGTCCATAATGCTTGGCAAGATTTTGGCGACGAATTGGGCGGAATGTCGCAAACTTGGCGACTTTCTTAATATTGCCAAATTAACGAAAATCTCGCCAAATGGATAAAAATGACGCTACATCAATGGAAATGAGGTCTAATTGAAGAAAATTCAATATCTTGGAAAGAATATAAGTATCTACTATAAGAATAACATTTTTTAACTGTAAAAGTAGTAAATTCATTGCATTATATAAGGAAAGTCATGTGCTGCCCACATCAGATTTTTTCTACTTTGTGAAAGGGTAATATCACATTGATGGAAGGAAATATTGTCTACTGTTTTGCGTTTATCATAAACTTTTTAAATTCATTATTATACGGTTCAACCATTTATTAGTTTTTCATTATTAATTATTGATTTAGTTTATTTACTGTTACAGGGGCGAATACATGGGTTATTATGAATAATAACCCAGGAATAATAAGCCAAATAGCTATTTTAAAATAACGGAATTTTCTACCTTATCAAACGCGAACAACACAAACAAACTCTTATCGTCCAACATGTGTTGCATCCGGTCCTGAGTGTGCATTATCTTTTTGCTACTTGGCAAATGATAATGACTTGAGTAAATTACTCACACTTGAAAATACATTATTTGTTGATGTATTGCTTCGCGTAATTGGGCTGAAATTTGCAGTGTTTTCAAATTGAATCAAGTACTGAATAACATGGGTGCCACTCTCTGGAATGAATCTTTAACTAACAGCTTGACCAGCTTATCGATAAAATTGCTCTGCAAGACATTTAATTTTAATAAATTAATTTAATTAGATTTTATTGGGGATTATTGGTAGTAGTATAATTTCCAGCAGAATGATTACTATGATGTAAATTAAGGAGAAAATGCATAATACCAGTGTTTCTCAGTTTTTTTCCTTTTTTTGTATTTTCTACTTACACAGTAAATATCGTCAAAATTATGACAAACGTTGTGGTGATTCAGCTGTATCGTCACAACGTCGCAGCTGTGTCGTTTCTACAATGATAACCTAAATTTGATAGGGAGACATGACGTCTAAGGTCAATGAAACACGGACCTTGTCTATCTACGGACCTTGTGTCACTTGTCATGGTTGTGACTACATCTGCCGTCCTGTGAAAGTGCGATATTTCTGCGATTGCATTCTGTGACTGTCACACACATAGAAGACGTCACAAAGATGCCACAGAAGCGTTCATAAAAATGTCCCTATGGAAATGAAGTTTTTCAAAATGCTTGTTTCGTTTACATAATATAACTATTAAATGAGATAAATGAAAATAAATGGTGAACAAGACTGCAGAAAAATCATGAAACTTAAATATGTTCAAAATTTTAGAATGAACGTCTTTAAATACTGTAGTGAAAGTCATGTGCTGCCTTCATCAGATGTTATTATGGGGGCCAACATAAAGCCTATCTATGAAAAGCTTCATCGAGATCGAGTTATAAAAGCCTCAATTTATGTTATGCTTTTCTTATATTAATTTTTCTGTCTGGACGGAAACTCATGATGATACATTTAGTATTTAAATATATATAGAAAAATACAATTTCGAAAGCAGTCATTGGTTACTGTTTCTCTAAATAAAGAGGAAAGCTATTATGTCTGCAAATAATAGACAAAAACAAGAAACTACAGAAAACCCAAAATGCAATTACCTAAAAAAAATTATATCCTGATAAAAACATTCTGGTATTTTATTTTGTCTCAGAAAATATGATTTAGGCAGATAAAAAATGCGAATCAGGAAAAAAGAGTCTAAGGATTTGAAACAGGTTTTGGTTTTAAAGTAGATCAAAATCTTAAAAGCAGGAACTTATTTCATCAACAATACTAAGAACATAAAATACCTTTTCACTAAATCATAAGGAAAAAATCTGATGTGGGCAGCACATGACTTTCCCTGCAGACGTTTATATTCACGTTCTCTTTATTTATTACTTTCCCTGCAATACATGGTAATGTATAGGGAAAGTATTGGAATCATGCCGAAAATCGCAACTCGAGTTTTCGACGGATCTACACGTTTCGAGACCTCTAGAATACGAAAAAACTATTTTTAGCGTGACGTCTGTGTGTGTGTCTGTGTGTCTGTGTGTCTGTCTGTGTGTCTGTGTGTCTGTCTGTGTGTCTGTGTGTCTGTCTGTGTGTCTGTCTGTGCAGATTTTGTATCCACTCTAACTAAAAAACTAATGGACCGAATTTCACAAAATTTTGTAGGTAAGTCACTTGTGGGCGGGGCTGGTGCTGATTAGTTTTGGGTACGATTCGGAATAAAAGAACCCGCCTTTTTTGTGAAATGGCCCGCAAAAGTTTGTATCCACTGTAGCTGAAAAACTAATGGACCAAATTTCACAAAATTCGGTAGATGAGTCACGTATAGGTCACCCTGGTGCTGATTAGATTTTGGTACGATTCAGAAAAAAATAACCTGCCTTTTTTTGCAAAATGGCCCGCAAAAATTGCCAAAATCTAAAATAAAAAGCTGGGTATACTCAAATATATTCATTAAATGCTGATTTAATACGTAATTTTTAACGACGAAAAGAATAAGACCAACCCCATTACACTAGGACTAGCCGTTCTCGAGATATTTTAGTTTTTCGTACTTTCCCTACGCCACCTTTGAAAATAAGTCCGGTTATCGAATGAGAACGAAAATTAAATTAAAAGTGAAATAAATTTAATTAAAATAAAGAGAACGTTAATATACGTCTGCAGGGAAAGTCATGTGCTGCCCACATCAGATTTTTTAAAAATTTATTTCACTTCTAATTCAATTTTCGTTCTCATTCGGTAACCGGACTTATTATTAAAGGTGGCGTAGAGAAAATGCGAAAAACTAAAATATCTCGAGAACGGCTAGTCCTAGTGTAATGGGGTTGATCTTTTTCTTTTCGTCGTTAAAAATTACGTTTTAAACGAGCATTTACTGGATATATTTGAGTATATCTAGTTCATTAGTTTAGATTTTGACGATTTTAGCGGGCCATTTTGCAAAAAAAAAGGTAGGTTATTTTTTTTCGAATCGTACCAAAATCTTATCAGCACCAGGGTAACCCACAAGTGACTCATCTACCAAATTTTGTGAAATTCGGTTCATTAGTTTTTCAGTTACAGTGGATACAAGCTTTTGCGGGCCATTTCTAAAAAAAAGGCGGGTTCTTTTATCCCGAATCAACCTAAAATTAATCAGCACCAGAGTCGCCTACAAGTGACTTACCTATCAAATTTTATGAAATTCGGTCGATTACTTTTTTAGTTAGAGTGGATACAAAATCTGCACAGACAGACACACAGACAGACAGACACACAGACAGACACACAGACGTCACGCTAAAATTGTTTTTTTCATATTCTACAGGTCTCGAAACGTGTAGATCCGTCGAAAACTCGAGTTGTGATTTTCGGCATGATTCCAATACTTTCCCTATACATTACCATGTATTGCAGGGAAAGTAAAAATCTGATGTGGGCAGCACATGACTTTCTCTGCAGACTCATATTCATATGTTCTTTATTTCTTTAATAATTCATTAGATTGAGTTTAATTGAACCAAATAACACTAAATTTGCATTTTTAATTCAATTTTTGTTTTTATTTGGTAATTGGACATTTTACCAAAAGTGGCATAACTAAATGCGAAACATCTCAAATATCTTGAGAACGGTTAGTCCTAGAATTATTCGTATTATTTTCCTCATCAAAAATTACGTATAAAACAAGCATTTAATAGATATATTTGAACATACGTATCTTATTTTAGATTTTGGCGATTTTTGAGAACCATTTCGTAAGAAAAGGCAGATTGTTCTTTTCCGAATAATACCAAAATCTAATCAGCACCAGAATCTCCCACAAGTAACTTATCTACCAAATTTTGCAAAATTAAGTCAATTAGTATTTTAGCTAGAGTGGATACATTACATTTTTGTGGGCCATTTCGTAAAAAAAGGCAGGCTGTTCTTTTTCGATTAATACCTAAATCTAATCAGTACCAAAGTATTGTACAAGTAACTTATCTACCAAATTTTGTGAAATTTCGTCAATTAGTACTTTAGCTAGATTGGATGCATGAAATTTTGACGGGCCATTTCGCAAAAAAAGGCGGGTTCTGATTTCAGGAATCGTACCAAAAACTAATCAGCACCAGGGTCATACCCAAGTGACTTACCTACCAAATTTTATGAAATTCGGTCCATAAGTTTTTGAGTTAGAGTGGATACAATATCTGCACAGACAGACAGACAGACACACAGACAGACACACAGACAGACAGACACACAGACACACACCCAGACGTCACACTAAAAATGGTTTTTTCGTATTCTAGAGGTCTCGAAACGTGTAGATCCGTCGAAAATTCGACTTGTGATTTTCGACATGATTCCAATACTTTCCCTATACATTACCATGTATTGCAGAGAAAGTGAAAATCTGATGTGGGCAGCACATGACTTTCCCTGCAGACTTATATTTACGTTCTATTTATTTAAATTAAATTTAATTAATTTTTAATTCAATTTTCGTTCTCATTTGAAAACTGGACTTATTTTCAAAAATGGTGTAGGAAAAATACGAAAAACTAAAATATCTCGAGAACGGCTAGACCTAGAGTAATGGGGTTGGTCTTATTCTTTTCTTCGCTAAAAATTACGTATTAAACAAGCATTTAATGGCTATATTTGAGCATACGTAGTTCTTAAGTTTAGATTTTGATGATTTTTGCGGGCCATTTTGCAAAAAAAGGCAGGTTATATTTTCCGAATTATACCAAAATCTAATCAGCACCAAGGTGGCCTACAAGCGACTTATCTACCCAATTTTGTGAAATTCGGTCCATTAGTTTTTCAGTTAGAGAGGATACAAGCTTTTGCGGGCCATTTCGCAAAAAAAGGCGGGTTCTTTTAACCCGAGTCATACCCAAAACTAATCAGCATCAGATTCGTGCACAAGTGACTTACCTACCAAATTTTATGAAATTCGGTCGATTAGTTTTTTAGTTAGAGTGCCTACAAAATTTGCACAGACAGACACACAGACACACAGACACACACACAGACGTCACGCTAAAAATAGTTTTTTCGTATTCTAGAGGTCTCGAAAAGTGTAGATCCGTCGAAAACTCGAGTTGCGATTTTCGACATGATTCCAATACTTTCCCTATACATTACCATGTATTGCAGGGAAAGTAAAAATCTGATGTGGGCAGCACATAATTTTCCCTATATAATGCAATGAATTCACTTCCTTCACGAAAAAATTATGTATAATATCCACGGTACAATGTTAACGTCGAAATGAACGGCTCTTTTTACTTTCCCTGCAATACATGGTAATCTATAGGGAAAGTATTGGAATCATGCCGAAAATCACAACTCGAGTTTTCGACGGATCTACACGTTTCAAGACCTGTAGAATACGAAAAAACCATTTTTAGCGTGACGTCTGTGTGTGTGTCTGTGTGTCTGTCTGTTTGTCTGTCTGTGTGTCTGTCTGTGCAGATTTTGTATCCACTCTAACTAAAAAAGTAATTGACCGAATTTCATAAAATTTGGTAGGTAATGAGTGGGCGACTCTGGTGCGACACTTGTGGGCGACTCTGGTGCTGATTAGTTTTGGGTACAATTCGGGATAAAAGAACCCGCCTTTTTTTGCGAAATGGCCCGCAAAAGCTTGTATCCACTGTAACTAAAAAACTAATGAACCGAATTTCACAAAATTTGGTAGATGAGTCACTTGTGGGTTACCCTGGTGCTAATTAGATTTTGGTGCGATTCGAAAAAAAATAACCTGCCTTTTTTTTGCAAAATAGCCCGCAAAAATCGTCAAAATCTAAACTAATGAATTAGATATACTCAAATATATCCATTAAATGCTGAAATATATCCATTTAATACGTAATTTTTAACTACGAAATGAAAAAGATCAACCCCATTACACAAGGACTAGCCGTTCTCGAGATATTTTAGCTTTTCGTATTTTCTCTACGCCACCTTTAATAATAAGTCCGGTTACCGAATGAGAACGAAAATTGAATTAAAAGTGAAATAAATTTAAAAATAAATAAAGAGAACGTGAATATAAACGTCTGCAGGGAAAGTCATGTGCTACCCACATCAGATTTTTCAGATGATAACAAGACAAGCCATTTCGAAATAACCAATTAAATTATATTCCTCGCAACTCTAAATTCATAATTATCAATATTGGTAACAACCGCAATAAGCAAAAAAGTCCATATTTTAAAATATTTTGCTAATTAATTCGTCATTTTAGCGTCATTTCCATTAATTTGGCGTCATTTTTAGAACTTTTACTATATTTTCGTTAATCTGGGGTGACATATCGCCAAGTTGGTGATATTTCGCTAAATGAGTCTCCAATTTTGTCAAATATATCACTATGCATTACAAACACACCGAGAAAAGAGCTTTTCTTATATATAAACACACATATACACACATGCACACAGACATCACTTCAAAAACATTCGATTCGAGTTCAGGAATTCTTGAAATGTTCTCTTCCGGCGAAAAGACGAATTAGAATTTTCGACTCCGTCACAATACTTTCCCTATACATACATCATGTATATAAGGAAAGTAAAACATGAGTAGAATTTTGAATATTTATTTCAAAAATAGATTGATGTGAACTCAAACTTTCGGTTTTATAAAAATTGTTTGTTTCTTTCCCTACAATATATTGTAATGTATAGGAAAAGTAGTGGAATTGTGTCGAAAATCGGAACTGGAGTTTTCGACAGATTTACGCGTTTTGAGACCGCTAGAACACGAAACCACTATTTTTAATGTGATATGTCTGCGTGTATGTCTGTGCAATATATGTAATCCCTTTAGCGCAAACATTGTTCGACAAAATTTTCTAAAATTTGATGGTTAAGTCATTTTTGGATTACTCTGGTTCTGATTAGATTTTGGTACAAATCAGAAAAAAAAAAAGAACCTGTCTTTTTTTGGCGTAATATCCACAATTGTTGTCAAAATAACATACATGTGCTTAAATGTATAAATTAAATGCTTGTTTTATGTGTAAATTTCGACGATGAAAAGACTAGACCAACCCTATAGTTCTAGTCGTGAAAGTTAGTAGTTCCTTGTAGTTCAGTAGCACTTGAAAGTTAGTAAGTTCTTGTAGTTTAGTAGCAGTTGGAAGTAAGTAGTTTCTTGTAGTTTAGTATCACTTAAAAGTTAGTAGCTTCTTGTAGTTTAGAAGCACTCGGAAGTTAGTAGCTTTAGTAGTTTCTTGTAGTGAAAGTCAAGTGCTGTACACATCAAATTTGCTTTTAATTATTAGTAGTGTTTATCAAATGGACTCTGTGCCTTAACTGATGCTTTCAGTTTTTCCTATACCTCTGTAGTGTCAAGTTAGCTTTGCCGTGAGTGTAATTTTCATTATTATTACTTTCCCTACATACATATGAAGTACGAATTCGAGTTTTCGGAGGAGTACGTTTCAGGTATCCCTGAACTCGAATAGTATAATGATGTATTAAATTTCGTATTTTTGTGTATTGTAGTTTTTATGCAAGACAATAAAACCGCGAAGGTCGCAAAATTCGTCAAACAGCACCGACGGTGGCAACAGCCAGTATTTGTTTTTAATGTTGAGAGAGAATTGGTTTATAACAAGGTTTTTGTTTTATATGTCACGTTCCTTATCAAAGGAAATGAGATGAAATGTCTCAAAATAGGACACCGGAAAATTGTTTTGGATTTTAAGAGGAATTTAAATGCTTCATTAGTGTATCGTACCAAATTGATTAAAGAAATCAAACGGTTTCGGAGGCAAAAATAAATTTTTCTCCAATGGCCAGCCACTTCGAATTATAATATTCGTCTGTAACTGTTAAATTACGAACCATTTTGCCGTCATGCCACATTGCCCCGGTGCACCACAGGTGTCGGATCATATTGCGATCTTTAGTTCCCCTATTTAGATCCAGTGGGATAACATACACAGGGACTGTACATTCCTGATCCAACCATTTACCTCTCAGATCCGCATATGTAATTTGTCCGTACTTAGCGTAGTCACAGGGAAAGTCTGGGTTGCTCCGGGAATCAAACTCGAATTATCTGCCCTGAGGCCAAACACAGTTTGCATTTTCAAGTTAGAAAAGACAGTACAGACACTTCAGCAAAAGCAAGAGAGTTGTCAGTCGCCGGAGAGTTCCACACGTGACCCGGGAGAAAAAACAAACCGCTACTAAAATAAAACAACAAAAATGAAATGTAAAACTGAAAATCAAGGAGATAAGTGACAGAGCTGATAGATTTGAAGTGACTGAAATTCCTCAAACAATTTCACGTAGGGGCTGTGACATGGAAATAAAATTGCTGTGGATGAAAGCAGATAAAATTGGACGAATATTACTATGAATGAATTGATAAAATTGCTATGAATGAAACGTTTGAAAATGCTTTAAAAATTACATCTAGGTGTTGGTAGTGTTAGTAAAGAGCCCTTTGTTTCCATTTGATACAATAGAAAGTCATAGTATTGAGTATATGTATTTTTGATTAATTTTTAATTAAGGCTATCTAATTATCAGTATAATTAATCAGTATTTTTTCACAGTTGTAGGACAGAGTTCTGAATATAAGGAGATAAAAATAAATTGAAAGGTACAATAATTTTGAATACGTAGGAATATTCCTCATTGTTTCTCTTCTAACTTACATTGTGCTACTAATCTCTTTCTACAAAATTGACAGTTTAAATCAATATTTTAAGCCTTGCACCATAGAAATACATATAATGCAGGGAAGAAATACATATAAATACATATAATTATTCTTATCGCAGCGCCAACTGAATTATTGTCTGAGATGATATTGAGATTTTCTCAATATGGAGTTTTAACATCTTACCTTTATCTCCATGAGCTGTGACCTTTCCCGTCCAAAGGTTTTGCATATCATTTTGATTTGTTTATGATACTGAAGTTTTGCATTTATTTTCATAAGGTTTCTTTATTTACATAAGGTTATATTAATTTATTATTTGCACCAGGTTATACAAATTTGCAAGGTTATTTGCGTAATTGCTATTTTAATAAGGTTATTTGCATAATATTTGCATGATATAATAGTGCTATTTGCATGTTATAATAAGGTTATTTGCATGTTATCATAAGTTTATTTGCATAATATTTGCAAGATTATTTGCATAACGTTATATTAATTTATAACATTGATCAATTATACATTTTATGAATAGTATTCAAAAAATATTGCACGGTCAGTAGTTTACCGCTCCAGTAGTTGAGCGTTAAACGTTAACGGTTCCTTTTCTCAAGGGCACTTTTGCACAGTATAAAACGACATTAAACTCAATATTCTTCAATCTATGAGTGACAGATCACTGTGTCGTAGAAAAACCAAACAAAATGAATGAGATAGCAGATGTTCCTTCAAAAAACAGGTGCGCCTTCGTGCTTGGATGATGAAATGGCAAATAATGAAAATACGAGAATAATGAATCACAATTATTTTGTCCTTTTGTATTAGATTGTGTAATAAATTATTTTTCTATAGTTGTAGAACAGGGTGCAGAATATAAACATAAATTGAACGGCAAATATAAAATATTGAACGGCAAATATATTTGTTTGGGATCTAATTTGCAATGCACCCATTATTTATTTCTGCAGAATTAACAGTTTGAATAAATACAATTTAATTCAATATGAGCCATTCGTCATAGAAATGCATATAATGCAATGGGATTTATTTTACCCTAGCGTCACCCGAATTATCGTTTGAAACGAGATTTTGGCCTTTTCCCAACAATAAGTTTAATTTCTTCCTTTTAATTCCATGGTTTAATTGATTGTTGGCACGGTATAGTATTGTAGTGCTTGAATGCCTTATGTTACTATTTCAGCTTCTCCAACTTCATTGTAGCATATGAACTTCATTGTAGCATATGCTACAATGAAGTTGGAGAAGCTAAACTGAATATTGTTGAACTGAGAAGGTGAATATTGCTGAACTAAGAAAGTGAATATTGCTGAACTGAGAAGGTAAATATTGCTAAACTAAGAAAGAGAATATTGCTCAACTGAGAAGGTGAATATTGCTGAACTAAGAAAGTGAATATTGCTGAACTAAGAAAGTGAATATTGTTGAACTGAGAAGATGAATATTGTTGAATTGAGAAGGTAAATATTGCTGAACTGAAAAAGTGTGATATTGCTAAACTGAGAAGGTGAATATTGCTGAACTGAGAAGCTGAATATTGCTGAACCGAGAAGTTGAATATCGCTGAACTGAGAAGCTGAATATTACTGAACTGAAAAGCTGAATATTTAGCTGAACTTCCTATTTCCTGTTTACGGGTTTCAAAATGAGACTAAGATGTTGTAGTTTTTGGATTTAATCTCGAAGATAATTTTGAATAATGAGAACAATTATTTTTATACTTTTTACCTTCCCTGCAATATATGGTAATGTATAGGGAAAGTATTGGAATCATGTCGAAAATCGCAACTCGAGATTTTGACGGACCTACACGTTTTGGGACCTCAAAAATACGAAAAAATTATTTTTGGTGTGACGTCTGTGTGCGTGTCTGTCTGTGCAATGTATGTATCCCTTCTAACAGCAAAACTAATTGACCGAATTTCATAAAATTTTCATAAAATTACGTAATTTTTGACGATAAGGAGAATAAGATCAACCCCATTACTGTAGGACCAGTCGTTTTTCGAGATATTTAATTTTTTTTGCATTTTTGCTACGTCGGTTTTGAAAATGCGTCCAGCTACCAAATGAAAACTAAAATTGAATTAAAAGTATAAATTCAGTGTAATTTCAAATAATTATGCGTGTTATTTAGTGAAACTAAATTCTATTTAATGAAATATTAATAAAATAAAGAGAAAATTAATTGGAATATGCAGGGAAAGTTATCTGCTGCTCACATCAGATTTTTATCTTTTCTTATAAGGGTTTTTAATAAAATATTTTAATGCATTATTTTAAAAAACAATGTGATTTAAAAAAGCCATTAACATTTTCATTTATTTTAAATCACAATGTAACGAAATGCATTGGAGGCTATCTGCCATTAATATAAACAATGCGAAGTTTATATTAGTGGTAGATAAAAGCATCATTGTTTAAAATATCAATTTAAAATTTAAATGAATAAATATTTAATGAAATCTATGTAAAAAGTAATGAAAATTATATAAAAATTATCAAAAATTATTAAATCAACAAACATTGTTCCAGTTATGATGTGTGATCTCTACAATAGTATGAAAAAGTATCTAGATAGGTTTACCGTCTTAAATAGTACGAACATTTTTTTTTTAATAGGAAATGAATTTCACCATTGAAACATTAAATATATGTTGATACTATAATTCAATTTTTTTATCTTTTATTTAGAAAAAAAATATTGAATTCCAAATAGAATACGGAACTTGGAAACAAGAAACTGGAACACGACCTCAAAACACAGCAGGAAACTATTTCATCTATTAATGTGTTGCGAAACAACAAATTAAAAAATAATTAAATCTTTATTTTACGTGTTCCACATGACACAGTTCCATTGTCGGGATTTTAAAGCGATTGATCGCCAACAACTTGTGAAATTCAAGTAGGAAACTATGATAGTCACAATTTCCAAGTAGCGATTATAAAATAAAAAAGCGTTGAGTATTAGCAGACGATAAAAAAGGTAAAATTTTAGACCTACTGGATCAACCACTTCAAAAACAAAAGAACCACAACAGCTGTTGCCAGTTACACTTTGAAAAAAGTCACGAGAACCTAATAAAAAATACAGGTTGGCAGATGGTAGTCTCCGTTATTCCTAGGTTTACGCGTAGGAAATTTGTCAAACTGACCTGGTGTGCAGCCATTTTGGTTCCGATTAGGGATAGTAATCTCGGACATTTATTCAATCCCGGGATTTATTCTTAACTTCATTTAAAGGGAGCCATATTTTGTACTCTTCCATTTTGATTTGAATTGCGTTTTGATTATTGTGTTTATCTGTAAATATTATATGTTTTTAAATGATAATATTGCGTTGATATTTCATCACTGCAAACTTTCTGTAAAACTTTTGGATATAATGAACTTTATTTTAATAAAAGAGGATTATCAATTGGTAAATTTTGTGTTTGTAATGAACACTGACAATGGCCATAAAAGCGTTGAACAATAATGAACCGTTTGAAGTAATACACACTAAATTAAGTAATTGAAATAAACGAAAAAAAAAATAATAATAAAATGCCCGTGTGTACTTTGACATACTGAAAACTGTAATGGGATAATTTTGAATAAATTATAAAATTTATGAATGAAAACATCATAAATTAATTAAGCATTTTCACTACGGTAAATTTTATAACAAAGAAAGTAAAAACATATTTAACGGTATATTTTACAAAATCAAATATTACTTTTAACTTGTAAAATCGATTCAAAGTATTTTTTTCTTTTTTTATAATTTTCCTTTATTAGTACATCACTATTTTATCAGTTTTCATAAATAGTCTCTAAACTGCACTGCTATCAATTAGGACATTATTTGGCATTAAACATCCATTGATTTTTTTCATTCGTTTAATAGGTCAGACATAACAATTAGAAATCATATATCATGCATAACTGTTAAATAATTTTTACTTTCTCACGCTTAGTATTGAGAAAGTATGGTTTTCACGAAAATTTTCGATTTCGAGATTTTGATGCTCAATATATGTTTTAAGACCTCTTGAACACATTTTGACTATTTTTAGAGTGATGTCCGTCTGTCTGTCTGTTTGTGGTCGATTTCTTGTATACACGATAGCAGTCACAAATATTAATGGATATTCACGAAACTTTATATCCGGCTTTGTTATCCAAAAATCTAGAATTAAACAGATTCTTTTTCAATTCGAGCGAAAACTTCGAAATTAATACAAAATTTTATATTTTTCTTACATTGAAACATTGGACAAAATTTGACATTACCTTGCATAAAAGGGTTTATTTATGTCTCAATGATCGTGAAACTCGATAGTTTCAACCCTTGTTGTGAAAAATAGGAGCGATAAACTTTTTTTTCGTTCATGATGTTAATACCCCCTCCCCCTTGGGGAGCAAGTTACCTAGCTTATTTGGATTGTCTACTATATTATATGAACTAATTTTTGAAAATTGGATACCCCTTTAATGGAGACATGAACCATAAAATGGACTCTTGTTAACAATTTTGATGCAACTAAATTTTTTGAAAATTTAATACCTTCCTGGTTAGACATAATTTCTAAAATTGATGACATTGCTCTCATTAACAGTTTGCCGTAATTGCTGCGTTTGAAAATTAATTAGTTTTTTATCGTAGTCATGATCCACAACATTGATGACTTTACAATCGTTAATAATTTTGACGTAACTGAAAAATTTAAAAATTATTACCCTACTGGTGGAGACATAATCCATAAAATTGATATCATTTCTCTGGTCAACAATTTTGATGTAAATGCAATTTTTGAAAATTAATTACCCTCTTGGTGGAGGCATGCATGATTCCTGGCATTGATGACTTCTTCAGTCTTCATACATTTTGACATACTTGCAATTTTTGGAAATTAAATACATCTTGATGGAAGCACAATCCATAAAATTGATGAAATTACCTTCGTAAAAAAATTTGACGTAATTGAAAATTTAATTTTGAAAATTAATTACCCTTTTGGGGGAGTTATGATCCATAACATTGATGACTTCCCACGCGTTAACAAATTTCATGTAATTGCAATTGTTGAAAATGTACACCTTCCTGGTGGAATAATTCAAGATCCATAAAATTGGTGAAATAACACTCGTTATCAATTTTGACGCAATTGCGATTTTTGAAAATTTAATACCTTTTCGGTGGAGTCTTGAACTATACAATCGCAACGTTCTTGGTAACAATTTTGACACAATTGCTTAACTGAGAATGCATTATCTCAAAAATATATTTCTCTATATACTAAAATGATGCCCGTCATATGACGAAAATGAGAATTTTCGAAACATTACTTCTGATTTGGCGTCATTTTTATCAATTTGGTGGCATTTTTGTCACTTTGGAAACATTTTAAAAAGTCGCTAAGCTGGCGACGTCCCGCTAAATTTCTCACCAGCATTACGGACGGACGGATATAGGTTATTATTCTTATAGTCTATATTTTGTTGAAAGAAACTCAAAATATTTGAGTTGTTGGTAATTTGTACTCCTAGTTGTGTGGTATCTCAAATAAAAGTTTATAAAATGATAAGGAAAAATCTGATGTGGGCAACACATGACTTTCCTTATATAATGCAATGAATTTACTACTTCTACAGTTAAAAAAATGTTATTCTTATAGTAGATACTTATATTCTTTCCAAGATATTGAATTTTCTTCAACTAGTCGTTTTCATTGATTTAGTGTCATTTTTGTACAAAATTTCGTTCGAATCGTTCCATTCGTTCGTCAGTTATCGTCTCCACAGACTGACTCACTGACACACACACACACATACTTTCACACACACACACACACACACACACACAGACATCACTTCAAAAATGTTTGATTCGTGATCAGGGATGCTTGAAACGTGCTCTCCCATCGAAAACTCGAATTCGAATTTTCGACCCCGTCACAATACTTTCCTTATACATGATGTATATAAGGAAAGTAATAAAATAACATCAAGGTTTCACTTTCAATATCTGATGTCATACGCTACGTAAACCTCCATGGTTGCAACATAATTTCTCTGGATCTGGGTTAGTATTTAAATTGAAATGTTTATCTGTGATTGAAACACGTTTGGCAACATTTTTTAGCAAGAGATAGATAGATAAACAGACAGATAAATCAAGTTGTCTATATCATTTATAAATATAATTTATCTCTGTTAAAAATTTTCGATATCCCGCAATTTTGGGACTTTTAATCCCGGGATTTTTGTATTTAATTTTTTCTCCAGTTCACATCACACAATGTGTATTCACTTCTAGGGTCGTCTACCTTAATTTAGAATAAACATGGACTCCATTTAAGGTTACTAATTATAAGGAATTCAGAATGTGGATGGTTATGGCATTTATCAGTTTGTTGATGCATATAAAAGGAGGCAAAATTATGATTATTATCTTGCATATTAAAGGAAGATATTTGTGTGTCTGTAACGGGAAATCCAAGCATCGCACAGCCATGAAATTTGGTACACTTGTACTTTTTGATGTACACAGTTAATCCTTGGCATTATTTATTTTTTAAATTATTACGTTCCTTATATACATAAAGTATAAGTAAAGTATTGTCACAGGGTCGAAAATTCGAATTCGAGTTTTCGACGGGACAGCACGTTTCAAGCATCTCTGATCACGAATCGAGCATTTTTGAGGTGATGTCTGTGTGTGTGTGTGTCAGTGAGTCTGTGGAGACGATATCTCACGAACGAATGGAGCGATTCGAATGAAATTTGGTACAAAAATCACAATCCGTGAATACTGGAAGCCTATTGCTTTTACACACAATCGAATGTTCAGAGCCCCCCCCTAAATTTTCGAGTGAAATTTTCAAAGAATCATCAAAAAATCAAAACCTTTAATAAAGTTACGCAAAAAGCCATTTCTTATGTAATTTTTCCTTAGAAAACGATTGACGCAAACTGTAGGACGTTAGCATTAACCGTTCTTGAGATAATGCACATTTTTTAAATAAATGTATCAAAAAATCACGTAAAATGGAAAAAATATTAACTCTTAAGAAACATGTTCACTTTTTATATGTAATATCATGCGATAAATTTGGTGATATAATTCTCGTGGATCTAACTCGTTCCATTCACGAAAAAAGATACTTTGAGTAATACTTTGGTATTTGAACGCCAATAGTCATTTATCTGCTGTAAGAATAACTTATTTCTTCGTCCATAATGCTTGGCGAGATTTTGGCGACGAATTTGGCGGAATGTCGCCAACTTAGAGACTTTTTTAAATGTTGCCAAATTAACGAAAATCTGGCAAAATGTATAAAAATGACGCTACATCAATGAAAATAACGACTAATTGAAGAAAATTAAATATCTTAGAAAGAATATAAGTATCTACTATAAGAATAACATTTTTTTAACTGTAAAAGTAGTAAATTCATTGCATTATATAAGGAAAGTCATGTGCTGTCCACATCAGATTTTTTTATTCTGTTGCACGATTTTGAGCGATATTCACGATTTTGACACATATCGGTTCCTTGATCGAAAATATTATCACAAAGTTTCCATCTTGACACCATTGGAAAGATCGAAACCCGTTCTTTCCAACGATGTTTGAATCGCATCCGTAGGACAATTCCTTTATATTTATTATTTTTTAAATGCATCGAAATTTGCATTTCTTAGATTTTATGATACCTTTTTCGCCGCACCCGAAAAACTGAGATTAGCACAATTCTATTCTTTGGCAAAAATGTTGCGGGCTTATATTTTCGTAATCAAACAAAAAAAAATGTTAGAATAAAGTAAGTTATTTTTCTATCATCGTTTTTAGAAGCGAGCGAACCTGCAAGATTTTCGATGTTCGCAATGAAGTTCCGTACATTTTTCAACCTACTGACTGCGCATGTCCATCCGACTAAAAAAAATTACATAAAATTGAACACTAGTATCATCAAATATGTGACATTTGGTGATAAATTTGCCAGCTTTGGTGTCAATTTGGTGAAAATGACGACAAATTGATGAATTAATAATTGATATCTTTTAATATAATGAAGTACATTCCTTAGCAATATTTCCAATTAAGTTATATTTGTGCGAAATATAAGTTAATTTGGTCTGAAAGTGACCCTAGTGAGGCTAGTATGGATTCAGTGGACTCTGGAAGATTGAGAGCTGATTTCAAATTGAGAGGGTAACAATCACGCAGGATACTACTCTAGGTAAAAATACAGTAGCAAGAGGCTACCCTGAGGTAAAAGTAGCAGGAGGCTAACCTAAGATAAAAATAGCAGGCGGCAAACTTGAGGTAAAAATAGCAGGAGGCTAACCTGAGGTAAAAATAGGAGGAGGATAACCTGAGGTAAATATAGAAGGAGGCTAACCTGGGGTAAAAATAGGAGGAGAATAACCTGAGGTAAATATAGCAGGAGTCTAACCTGAGGTAAAAATAGCAGGAGGCTAACCTGAGGTAAAAATAGCAGAAGGCTAACCTGAGGTAAAAATAGCAGGAGGCTAACCTGGGGTAAAAATAGGAGGAGGTAATCTGAGGTAAAAATAGCAGGAGGCTAACCTCAGGTAAAAATAGGAGGAGGCTAACCTGAGGTAAAAATAGGAGCCTAACCTGAGGTAAAAATAGCAGGAGGCTAACCTGAGGTGAAAATAGAAAGAGGCTAACCTGAGGTAAAAATAACAGGAGGTTAACCTGAAGTAAAAATAGGAGGAGGCTAACCTGAGGTAAAAATAACAGAAGGCTAACATGAGGTACAAAATAGCAGGAGGCTAACCTGGGGTAAAAATAGGAGGAGGCTAACCTGAGGTAAAAATAGGAGGAGGCTAACCTGAGGTAAAAATATCAGGTGGCTAATCTGAGGTAAAAATGGCAAGAGGTGGTCAGATTGCCAGTTGCCCGCTAATCTGACATTAGAGCGAGGAGAATGTAGAATCCACTTCGACGATAAGAGCTTGCAATTTCGTCCCAGTAGCTCAGCTGTAGAGCGTCGGCTGGCCAGTTCCGAGATACAGGGTTCGATTCCCCGGTTGGGGCAGCAAGGCTCTTTACAACTTTTAATATGCAATAAAAGAAAAATGAAAAAGAAAATCTTCAGAAACAATTTTCAGTTTCATTACAAAGATTGCAATAAATATTCCGAGAAATAAGGACGAAATGTTATAATGAAATATATCATAATAACAACCATATATATTCAATTTAACGTAATTAAAATATAAAATGTTCTTACGATTAAAAAAAAAGTGGTTTCAAGTGCTTAATTCGTCTTATTAAAATTTATTAATAGTTTCTTCAGCATTTAATGTAATTAAACTAATTTGTTTTCTTTACGTGATGATGATGACGTTATTGAATTAGTTAAATAGGATTTTTTATCTGTTCAATATTATGCCTTTTGAGAATTATCGTTTAAGCGTGTTCTTAATTCAAAGTAAAGAAACATAATAATATCAGGTAATGGAAGAATTATAAATGAATAATATTATTTAAATATTATTGAAACTTGTACTGAAAAATATTGTGAGATGTGAACAGAATACTTTTGAAAACGACATTTTAGGAATGCGATTAAGTAACTATAGAAATGCATGTTGTGAGGAAAGTTACTTGCAAAAATTATGAAATATTAAACTAGAGATATAAAAGTTGATTTTTCTTGGTATTTCAGCTGTAATCTTGAGATCACACGTATTGAGATTCCAAAAGTTGTTTTTGGGGAGGATTTAAAAATCAAACATTTTTTAGTTTTATGATGAAATGCGTGATAAATATACAAGAGCTAAAGAAAAAATGTAATGATAACAACTCACCAAATTTATGCCTTCAACTCAAGATAATTAAAATATAAATCGAAATAAACATTCGTTTTCGATGTGTTATTCGTGTTATTAAAAACTGTCAATATTTCGTCTGTGCTGTAAACGCAATTAAGTTAAATTCTATTTAAGAAGTAATGATATTAACATTTTTGAAATAGTTGAACGTTTTTTTAACTTTAGCCGTTTACCAGCTGACTTCATTCAGTACAGCTAAAATTCTAGTAACGTTTTTAGTATTTTTACTTTCTCTATAATACTTTGTAAAAATGTAAAATCATTTTTACTTTTTTAATATGGTATTTTCATTTAAAGGTATTTTTACTTTCTCTACAATACTTTCCCTACACGATGCAAAATTCTTTCTCCACAAGGGAAAATATTGAAATCTTGCCGAAAATCGCAACTCGAGTTTTTTAACGGATCTACACGCTTTCAGTACTCTAGAAGCCAAAAACTAATTTTAGTTTAAAGTCTGTGTGTGTGTGTGTCTGTGCCTTCGTCTGTCTCTGCAATGTATGTATCCACTCAAATGTATCAAAACTAATTGACCGAATTTTAAAAAAATTGGCAGGCTCGTAATTTGTGGGCGACTCTGATGCTGACTAGATTTTGGTGTGATTCGTAAAAAAGAAACCTGTCTCTCTTTTAATTATCAGGTAGTTATTTTGAATATTGAATTTCTCTGGTTTCCACATCAAGAAATTAAAAAGCAATCAAAAGAGCCCAAATTCATCTGTTTATAATGTATACTACTATATTATTATTTTCTTTTCCTGAAATATATTATTTTAAAAACCCAGTTACACTCTACTAGTGACTGAAATAAATGCAAAATCAAACAAGAAAGATCAATCATGCATAAGCATTGATTATGAAACACTTTCCAACTGAAATGTAATTTCATTTAAAAATTTCTAAAATGTGATTCATTCAGTGGTAATATCTTTTACATTATCACAGTACTACAGTAATTTATTATACTTAAATATTTAAAACTGTATCGAAATATAAATCATCTGATTCTTTATGCAAAATCAATGAATATTTCATTCATATAACTTGTATTCCAGACTCCAGAGCTAAATAATTTTGTGTGAAAAAAATTCAGCAATTCTTATGTAATTCATCTTACAATCGCTTGAGATATTTGCATTCTGCATATGTTAAAATTAGGCTTCCTTGAAGAAATAATAAAAGTTTAGGGATCATTTAAAATCACAACTATTGTAATTGCATAGGCACGGAATTTAGATACACAGATAATACACAGATAATATATATGTGTATGTGTATGTACTCAAAGTATTGGAATCGTGCCGAAGATCGGAACTCGAATTTTCAAAGTATCTACACGTTTTGGGACTTCTAGAACACGAAAAAACTACTTTTAGGAAGACGTCTGTGTGTGTAAGGGTGTATCTGTGTATGTTTCTGTGTGTCTGTGTGGATATTACATCCACTCTAATTGAAAAACTAATGGACCGAATTTCATACAATTTGGTAGGTATGTTTTTTGTGGGAAATCCTGATGTTCATTAGATTATAGTACGATTCGTAATAAAAGAATCTGCCTTCTTTGCGAAATGGCCGCAGAAATTGCCTTTATCCACTCTAGCTAAAAACTAATGAACCAAATTTAACAAAATTTGGAGTATAATATTTCAATAACCTACAAGTGATTTATATACCAAATTTAACAAAATTTTGTATATAAATCATTTGTAGGTTATTCTACTACGATTCGGGAAAAAGGAACGGGCTATTTTTGCGAAATGGCCAGCAAAAATCGTTATATATAAAAATAAAAGACTACGTGTGCTCAATTATATCAATTAAATTCCTATTTTATATGTGATTTTTGACAACAAAAAGAATAAGACTAACCCCATTACTCTAGGACTAGCCGTTCTTGAGATATTCTAGTTTTTTCGCGTTTTCGTTACGCCACCTTTGACAATAAGTCCAGCTATCAAATGAGAACCAAATTTAAGTTTAACGTGTAAATTCAATGTCATTTAAAATACTTATGTTGTGCAGATAAACTCAAATTATCATTGAATAAATAAAGAGAACGAATATGAGTCTGCAGGGAAAGACATGTGCTGTCCACATCAGAATTTTTAACAATATTACACCAATGATTTATAGAAGTGAACGGGGATTATTTTCAGGCCATTTCGAAAAAAATGTATGATCTATATTTAAAGATCCATCAAATTTTTGTCGAATAAAATGTTCAACAAATTTAAGCTGTGTACCAAATTTTAACTCTCTAGGACGTAGGAAAGTGCATTTAAAATGCCATCAATTAAATTTATCATGAAGAGTTATATAAAATTTAAAAAAAATGAAAAATTGTTATCTACCAAATTTATTTTCAAATATGAAGCCACTCCCATATGCAAAACGTTTAAACAAATGGAGAGATATTTATTATATAATATCTCTCCCTTTTCTTTCTGGAAGATATCCCAAAGTCAGAATTTAATTGAATTTGTTTTTTTCCCTATATTAAATAATTTTTTTAATTAAAAAACTACTTAACATATTTTACTGAATTTTTTTTTATATATTCTATGGGATAATGTGAATATTTCCTAAAAATTTCGAAGCAATTCGTGAATTTTAAATTTACTTAAAAAATGTTTGAAAAATTAGGTCCCATAGGGTTCAATGTATTTCATTTTTTCAACCCGGGTTCAATAAAAAACTAATTGGGTGATATTATTTATTTATATTCCCATAGGTCCCACAGACCCTCTGAACAACATACGAAAATTTCATTTTGATAAACTCATTTTTACGGCAGTTATCGTGCTAACGGACAGACAGACAGACAGACAGACAGACAGACAGACAGACAGACAGACAGACAGAATGAACAAAGTCATAAACACTTTTCAACTTTGTTGTAAAGTGTTAAAAAAATCTGATGTGGGCAACACATGACTTTCCTTATATAATGCAATGAATTTACTACTTTTACAGTAAAAAAAAATAGGTTTTTCTTATAGCAGATACTTATATTCTTTCTAAGATATTGAATTTTCGACAATTAGTCGTCATTTTCATTGATTTAGCGTCATTTTCATCCATTTGGCGAGATTTTCGTTAATTTGACAACATTTCAAAAAGTCGCCAAGTTGGCGACATTCCGCCAATTTCGTCCCCAAAATCTCGCCAAGCTTTACTGACGGAGAAATAAGTTATTCTTATAACAGATAAATGACTATTGGCGTTCAAATACAAAAGTATTACTCGAAGTATTTTTTCTCATGAATGGAACGAGCTAGATCCACGAAAATGAAGTCGCCCAATTTATCGCATGGTATTACATATGAAAAGTGAACATGTTTCTCAATAGGAAATATATTTTTTTTTATTTTATATGACTTTCTGATAACTTTTTAAAAAAAAATGTGAAATATCTCGAGAACGGCTCATGTTAGCGTTTTAAATTTTATGTTAATCGTTTTATAATGAAAAATTACATAAGAAATGTCTATTTGCGTAACTTTATTAGCGGTTTTGATTTTTTGACGATTTTTTCAAAATTTCACTCGAAAATTTAGGGGGGTTCTGAACATTTCATTACGTTTAAAAACAATAGGCTTCCAGTGTTTATGGATTGTGATTTTTGTACCAAATTTCGTTCAAATCGGTCCATTCGTTCGTCAGTTATCGTCTCCACAGACCCACTGACACGCATACACACACACACACACACACACACACACATACTTTCACACACACACACACACAGACATCACTTCAAAAAGGTTTGATTCGTGATCAGGGATGCTTGAAACGTGCACTCCCGTCGAAAACTCGAATTCGAATTTTCGACCCCGTCACAATACTTTCCTTATACATTATGTATATAAGGAAAGTAATAAATGTAATATGTAAACATCTGCAAAATAATTAATTTATATTTTTGATGTGGATGCCAGCATCTTTGCTTGGTATATCTGGGCCGGAAACCAGAGCATTACGAAACAAGAAAGATCAATCATGCTTAAAGCATTGATTATGAAACACTTTCCAACTTCAATGCAATTTTATTTAAACATGTCTAAAATGCAATACAGTCCTCGATAATATTTTAAAACTTATCACAATACTACATTAATTTATTATATTTGAAACCTTAAACCTTCATCGAAAAAAATTAACTTCATTCAAATGACGGCATTAAAGTATAAATTGCCTGGTTTAAATATCTCTAAAATGTGATACATTCCTCGGTAATAATTTCAGAATTATCATAATTCTACGATAATTTATTATATTTGAAAACTTCATCGAAAACAATTGAAATTCATTCAAATGACGTCATAAAAAAATAACACGCCTGGCTCTCTCTATAAAAGCAACATTTCATTCATAAATTATTCCCCCATTCATGTCATTCATCACAATACTATAATAATTTATTTTATTTAAAAATTAAGACCATTGAGCTACAAGTAAGTAATCTCTATGCGTAAAACTTCAGCGAAAAATATCGTCCTTCTCTTTCTAAAATCAATGAATATTTCATTCATATCAGCTAAGCAGACTCCATGGACTAAATTATTTTGTGTTAAAGAATTACTGCGATTCTAATACAACTCATTCTATATATTTTGCTGTTTACATTTTACATAGGTGAAAAATAGGCTTAATAGTAGAAATAATCATATTTGGATGAGCATTTAAACTGAAATATATTGTCATTGCGTTGTTTTAGTATGTAGATGCACAGAATTTAGGCAAAAATAAAGTAGTTTTAAGACGGATACAACACTCAATATGAATTAAAAAGAACTTTAAAAATCACTATTTTGACACAAGATGGATGCCATATATCATTTTGAAGTGGGTCATGTGATCGTTTCATATCATGGACACGTGATCGCTTCATATAAGAGGTGCTATTATTATTTTAATTTTTATTTAAAAAACTACTGAATATATTTCGCTGAATTTTTTTTTATAAATTTTATGGAACAATTTGAATATTGCCCAAAATTTTCGAAGCAATTTGTGAATTTTAAATCCGCTTAAAAAATGCTTGAAAAATTAGGTCCCATAGGGCTCAATGTATTCCATTTTTTCAACCCGGGTTCAATCCAAAACTAATTGTGTGATATTATTCATTTATATTCCCATAGGTCCTATAGACCGTCTGAACAACATACTAAAATTTCATTTTGATTAAGTCATTTTTACGGCAGTTATCGTGCTAACGGACAGACAGACAGACAGAATGAACAAAGTCATAAACACTTTTCAACTTTGTTGTAAAGTGTTAAAAAGTAAACATGTTGGACGTTTTTGCCTCTGAACGAAATATACATACAGTGGCGTTTCTGAGGCCCCAAGCGAACTTTCATGAGAGGCCCCACCTGAATAACAATTGCAATTAAACGTCATAAATCCGAAAATAGGTAATCCGAAAAATCGATTATACGACAATTTATCTATGCTGTCTATTAAGTTGTCCAAGCGAACTTTCATGAGAGGCCCCCATCTGAATAACAATTGCAGTTAAACGTCACAAATCCGAAAATATGTAATTCGAAAAATCGATTATACGACAATTTATTTATACTGTCTATTAAGTTGTGCGAGCGAACTTTCATGAGAGGTATTCATCTGAACAACAAATGCAGTTATACGTCACAAATCCGAAAATAGGTAATCCGAAAAATCGATTATACGACAATTTAGTTATGTAGTCCCTTAAGTTATACAAGCGAACTTTCATGAGAGACCCTCATCTGAACAACAAATGCAGTTATACGTCACAAATCCGAAAATAGGTAATCCGAAAAATCGATTATACCACAATTTATTTATGTTGTCCATTACGTTATACAAGCGAATTTTCATGAGAGGCCCTTATCTGAACAACAAATGCAGTTATACGTCACAAATCCGAAAATAGGTAATCCGAAAAATCCATTATACGACAATTTAGTTATGTAGTCCATTAAGTTATACAAGCGAACTTTCATGAGAGACCCTCATCTGAACATCGCATGCAGTTAAACGTTACAAATCCGAAAATATGTAATTCGAAAAATCGATTATACGACAATTTATTTATACTGTCCATTAAGTTGTGCGAGCGAACTTTCATGAGAGGTATTCATCTGAACAACAAATGCAGTTATACGTCACAAATCCGAAAATAGGTAATCCGAAAAATCGATTATACGACAATTTAGTTATGTAGTCCATTACGTTATACAAGCGAATTTTCATGAGAGGCCCTTATCTGAACAACAAATGCAGTTATACGTCACAAATCCGAAAATATGTAATTCGAAAAATCGATTATACGACAATTTATTTATACTGTCTATTAAGTTGTGCGAGCGAACTTTCATGAGAGGTATTCATCTGAACAACAAATGCAGTTATACGTCACAAATCCGAAAATAGGTAATCCGAAAAATCCATTATACGACAATTTAGTTATGTAGTCCATTAAGTTATACAAGCGAACTTTCATGAGAGACCCTCATCTGAACATCGCATGCAGTTAAACGTTACAAATCCGAAAATATGTAATTCGAAAAATCGATTATACGACAATTTATTTATACTGTCTATTAAGTTGTGCGAGCGAACTTTCATGAGAGGTATTCATCTGAACAACAAATGCAGTTATACGTCACAAATCCGAAAATAGGTAATCCGAAAAATCGATTATACGACAATTTAGTTATGTAGTCCATTACGTTATACAAGCGAATTTTCATGAGAGGCCCTTATCTGAACAACAAATGCAGTTATACGTCACAAATCCGAAAATATGTAATTCGAAAAATCGATTATACGACAATTTATTTATACTGTCTATTAAGTTGTGCGAGCGAACTTTCATGAGAGGTATTCATCTGAACAACAAATGCAGTTATACGTCACAAATCCGAAAATAGGTAATCCGAAAAATCCATTATACGACAATTTAGTTATGTAGTCCATTAAGTTATACAAGCGAACTTTCATGAGAGACCCTCATCTGAACATCGCATGCAGTTAAACGTTACAAATCCGAAAATATGTAATTCGAAAAATCGATTATACGACAATTTATTTATACTGTCTATTAAGTTGTGCGAGCGAACTTTCATGAGAGGTATTCATCTGAACAACAAATGCAGTTATACGTCACAAATCCGAAAATAGGTAATCCGAAAAATCGATTATACGACAATTTAGTTATGTAGTCCATTACGTTATAAAAGCGAATTTTCATGAGAGGCCCTTATCTGAACAACAAATGCAGTTATACGTCACAAATCCGAAAATAGGTAATCCAAAAAATCCATTATACGACTATTTAGTTATGTAGTCCATTAAGTTATACAAGCGAACTTTCATGAGAGACCTTCATCTGAAGAACACATGCAGTTAAACGTTGCAAATTCGAAAATAGGTAATCCGAAAAACCGATTATACTACAATTTATTTATGTTGTCCATTACGTTATACAAGCGAATTTTCATGAGAGGCCCTTATCTGAACAACAAATGAAGTTATACGTCACAAATCCGAAAGTAGGTAATCCGAGAAATCCATTATACGACAATTTAGTTATGTAGTCCATTAAGTTATACACGCGAACTTTCATGAGAGACCTTCATCTGAACATCGCATGCAGTTAAACGTTACAAATCCGAAAATATGTAATTCGAAAAATCGATTATACGACAATTTATTTATACTGTCTATTAAGTTGTGCGAGCGAACTTTCATGAGAGGTATTCATCTGAACAACAAATGCAGTTATACGTCACAAATCCGAAAATAGGTAATCCGAAAAATCGATTATACGACAATTTAGTTATGTAGTCCATTACGTTATACAAGCGAATTTTCATGAGAGGCCCTTATCTGAACAACAAATGCAGTTATACGTCACAAATCCGAAAATAGGTAATCCAAAAAATCCATTATACGACTATTTAGTTATGTAGTCCATTAAGTTATACAAGCGAACTTTCATGAGAGACCCTCATCTGAACAACACATGCAGTTAAACGTTGCAAATTCGAAAATAGGTAATCCGAAAAACCGATTATACTACAATTTATTTATGTTGTCCATTACGTTATACAAGCGAATTTTCATGAGAGGCCCTTATCTGAACAACAAATGAAGTTATACGTCACAAATCCGAATATAGGTAATCCGAAAAATCAATTATACGACAATTTAGTTATGTAGTCCATTAAGTTATACAAGCGAACATTCATGAGAGACCCTCATCTGAACAACAAATGCAGTTATACGTCACAAATCCGAAAATAGGTAATCCGAAAAATCGATTATACACCAATATTTAGTTATGTAGTCCATTAAGTTATACAAGCGAACTTTCATGAGAGACCCTCATCTGAACAACAAATGCAGTTATACGTCAAAAATCCGAAAGTAGGTAATCCGAGAAATCCATTATACGACAATTTAGTTATGTAGTCCATTAAGTTATACAAGCGAACTTTCATGAGAGACCCTCATCTGAACATCGCATGCAGTTAAACGTTACAAATCCGAAAATAGGTAATCCGAAAAATCGATTATACTACAATTTATTTATGTTGTCCATTACGTTATACAAGCGAACTTTCATGAGAGGCCCTTATCTGAACAACAAATGCAGTTATACGTCACAAATCCGAAAATAGGTAATCCGAAAAATCGATTATACGACAATTTAGTTATGTAGTCCATTAAGTTATACAAGCGAACTTTCTTGAGAGACCCTCATCTGAACAACAAATGCAGTTATACGTCACAAATTCGAAAATGGGCAATCCGAAAAATTAATTATACCACAATTTATTTATGTTCTTCATTACGTTGTACAAGCGAACTTTCATGAGAGGCCCTTATCTGAACAACAAATGCAGTAATACGTCACAAATCCGAAAATAGGTAATTCGAAAAATCGATTATACGACTATTTAGTTATGTAGTCCATTAAGTTATACAAGCGAACTTTCATGAGAGACCCTCATCTGAACAACAAATGCAGTTAAACGTCACAAATCGGAAAATAGGTAATCCGAAAAATCGATTATACGACAATTTATTTACGTTGCCCATTAAGTTGTCCTGAAATCACTAAATACCGAAATTCTTTGAAATTGAAACAAATACCAAATGTTACAGAGCCTACTTTAAAACCACCCAATCACAAATGAGGGTGGGTGGGGGTATGTACCGTGGTACTATAGTATCATGATCTGAATGTGCTCAACTACAATTCTATAAAAAGGTCGTAGTTAAAACTTAAAAAGAACTGTAAACTGATATAAAAATGACTCGTGATGAAATGTAGAATTATATAAAATACAAGATATTATCTATAATGCACTATAATCAGTCTTTTAAAAAATGCAAGAAAAGTTCAATGAAAATAATGTACAAAATTTGAAGCCCCTCTGCAAACATGAAGCCCACGCGGTCGCATAGACTGCTTGGTCTTCGGGACGCTCCCCCTGCGGACAGAAGTGTGAACATTTTTTTTGTTTGGTCGGAAGTAGAGTTCAGATTATGAACATGTAAATATAAATTCAATTTTTTAATAGTTTGATCTTTTTTTATAGGAAAAACTTTAAAAAGAATCTGTCCGAGCGAGTGCTTTTTACATTTTTCTTACTTTCATTTGAAATATCTTCGAAACTAAAAAATAGATATAAATAGTAAGCGACAAAAATATGTAATAGGAAATTTATTTTTTAAATTTATTTATCTTTTTTTAAAAATAAAAGCTGTTATAATTTTTGAGTGATCATCTTGTCAAGTTGAAGCAGATCAAAAATTTTTCGTTTCTCAAGATTGTAATGCATGTATCTCAAAAACTGAAAATGCTAGCTATGAACTATAAGCAAGAATTAGTACCTCTTTGAAAGCCCTAGAAAGGCATATAATTGAATCAAGCTCTTAGTTTTTGAAGTATAGTGGTTATAATTTTGATATTTTAGTATTTAAACTTAGGTTTTCCAATGGGTGGGAATGCTATAATCCACTCTTTTGCTAAAAAAACGAAGCACCCCTAAAAAATAATCTGATCATCTCGAAATTTTGCATGAAAATTATTAAGTTTGTAAGGCTAATGAGTGTTAACTTCGGCCATAGCGCGCGTTTCTACTGCGCAACTAGCATCCTATAAAACAGTAAAAAATGTGGACGGTTTATCTTTGCTCGTTATCAGCTTTGCAGTTCCGTGGAGACATAGCCAATAATGCCGTTACGACGTTGCAGAAGACCTTATAAGCAATTAGACGAGTTTGAACGTGGTCGTATAGTCGGGATGCGTGAAGCTGGCAGGTCATACCAAGCAATAGGCCGCCACCTGCACCGAACAGACACTGCTCTGCAAAGGTGCTGGCAGCAATGGTTGCTGCAAGGAACTAATTGGCGGAATGAAGGCTCTGGAAGGCCAAGGTGCACGAATGCGAGGCAATATAGGGTGATTGTGCGACAGCCCCGAACTGGCCCAACAGCATCATTTTCCGCCATCCAACGTACTACAGAGTCTTCCATACCACACGTGATACCTTCCACCATCTCATGGCGCTTAGCTGAGGTGGGGTTACGCTCACGGCATCCTTTAAGACGTCTGCCCATAACCCCACAACATCGACAGAGTCGTTTGGCGTGGTGTCGTAGTCGAGCATCATGGCTGCCAGCAAACTGGCATCGCATCGTGTTCAGCAATAAATCACACTTCAGTCTTTCAGCAGATGACCATCGTGTACGTGTGTGAAGGCGCCAGGGCCAGCGGTCCCAATCAGCCATTGTTTTACACAGGCACACAGCCATTACCCCTGGTGTGATGGAGTGGGGTGCTATCTGTTACGACAGCAGGCCGCCCCCTAGTCATCCTGCGTACAACTTTAACAGCTCAACGATATGTCGATGAAATCCTGCGGCCGTTTGCATTACCCTTCATGGCACGTCATTCTGGGGCCATTTTCCAACAAGATAATGCAACGCCACATACGGCTCGCATATCTGTGGACTGTCTCCGTGCTGTTGATACTATTCTTTGGCCAGCAAGATCACCAGACCTTTCGCCAATCGAGCACGTATGGAACACGCTAGGCCGCGAGATTCGGGCACCACGAAATGTAGCAGATCTGGAGCAACAATTGATGAATGCTTGGCAGAATGTATCGCAGGAGGACATTAGGAAACTTTATCACTCCTTACCTAGACGTATACAAGAATGCATTGCCGCCACGGGGAGTTTCACCAATTACTGATTTGAAAACTCAATGTGCAATAGCTAAACATTGATGGGTCCTGCGGCCTTGATTTTGTAATCATTTCATTACCTGTGTATGAGCTGTACGCATATTTAATGTCTATAAAAACTGTTACTTTCTTCATGGTGCTTTTTTTTTTTTGCGAAAGAGTGTATTTAAAATGTCACTAGCGTTACACCTTAATATGTGTACTTACTCCTTAGTCAAATACTGATGCACAAGCACGAGATATTCTGCTTTGTTTTAACAAAATTAGAAAGTTTGAATTGAATGATTCTAAAGATTTTTAATGATTGATGAGGACTGAACCGAATAGATGGAAATATACTTATTCAAGTACGTATTTACAGGCAAGTTGATAGATTAGTGTGAATCTAAAATCTTGTGAGATATATGGTATAAATTTAATTTATATACCGGTCCTTCTTCTTCTTCTTCTTCGACCCAGACCGTCCGACCTACCAGAAAGGTGTAAGGTATCGGTCCTTAAAATAATTTGATACATTTGACTTGAAGTTTTATGGTCGGAGTATCTAGATAAAGACGGGGCGAAAACTAAAAGTATTAGCTGGCTATAAACTGTTAGCAAGTAACTTATAGCATGTTGAAAGCCTGTAAATTAAACAAATGAGTCTAAAAGAGCGAATAAACTTATTGTACCTTACTACAGTTTCATTATAGAACATGTTATTCACACAAAATCGTTTCGAGTCCATCGGACGGAAACCATCGTCGATAATTTTTATAAATGTTCTCATTTGGAAACATTGGAATGCAAACGGTTAAATTGTATTTAATAGTTGAGAATGTCTTTTAAACGTAGTCTAAATCCAAGCTAAATATTCCAAGCTCTAGCATAAGGAGTTTGTTTGTTTGAGACCCAGACCGTCCGACTTACCAGAAAGGTGTAAGGTAACCATTTGGACGGCCGGGAAGTGCCATCCAATTTAAAACGGAACTCAGTGGGGGCGGCATCCACAGGGACCTTGCCCTCCGTCCCCTACCACCAACCTCTCGGAAGGACTTTCGGATCCACATGTTTAACGTGATCGTACTCCGCATGAACATGACGTCAGTTGTGGCAGCGTTCAAATCCAGCGCGCAAACCACCGGGCTACCGCGGACGAAATGTGCCAACAGCACGCGGTGTTCCCAGGTGGTCACCCACCCAAGTACTAACCGCGCCCGATGCTGCTTGACTTCGGTGATCTAACGAGAACCGGTGTTTTCAGCACGGTAGGGCCGTTGGCTGTCTAGCATAAGGAGTGGAATAGCCCAGTGGTTACGGCATGGGGATTGTACTTGGATGATTCGAGTTCGATTCTTACCGTTACCCAAACTGTCCAAGTGTTTACTCGAAACCCTGGCACGTTAAATCTCTGGATCCGAAAGTCCATTCCTAGAGGTTGATGGCAGAGGAAGAAACGTAGGTCCCGGAAGATGCCGCCCCCCATTAGGTTCCTAAATTTGGCGGCACTGTCGCGGATGTCCAAACAGATATTTTACATCCTCAGTGCGGTCGGGCGGTTTGGGTCGAAATAAAGAAAGATTTAGGATAAATATAAAGTACCAGATGTATTTTATAAGTGTATTTATTGGAAAAATTGGTAAGCGGTTGAATTGCATTTCATAAGAGAATATTTTCTAAACATAGTCCAAATCCAGATGAAATTCGTTATTCAGGTATGATGCAGTCCATAAATGTATGTAAAACATTCCCTTCTATCTGCATTCTCTCTACAGACATTGCTCTCCTTATATTCTCCGAGACACGCGGATCCGCACATCATCAATTATTATTCAAATCCTTATCACTCCTTATTAAAACATACCTGTCGCAAGAACTGAGAAACACACTGGTATGAATCCAGAATCTGTTTGAAACGAAACATATGGGAAACGTCTTAATATTGTCACAGGCGGAAATTATGTTAAGCCCCGTCAAAAAATCTGATGTGGGCAACACATGACTTTCCTTATATAATGTAATGAATTTGCTACTTTTACAGTAAAAAAATAGGTTTTCCTTATAGTTGATACTAATATTCTTTCCAAGATATTGAATTTTCGACAATTAATCGCCATTTTCATTGATTTAGCGTCATTTTTTATCCATTTGGCGAGATTTTCGTTAATTTGGCAACATTTTAAAAAAGTCGCCAAGTTGGCGACATTCCGCCAAATTCGTTCGCCAAAATCTCGCCAAGCGCTATGCACTAAGAAATAAGTTATTCTTACAGCATATAAATAAATGACTATTGGCGTTCAAATACAAAAGTATAATTCAAAGTATCTTTTCTCATGAATGGAACGAGCTAGATCCACGAGAATGATGTCACTCAATTTATCGCATGGTATTACATATGAAAAGTGAACATGTTTCTCAATAGGAAAATTTTTATTTTATTTTATATGACTTTTTGATATTTTTTTTGAAAAATGTACAATATCTCGAGAACGGTTCATGTTAGCGTTCTAAAATTTATGTCAATCGTTTTCTAATGAAAAATTACATAAGAAATGTCTATTTGCGTAACTTTATTAGTGGTTTTAATTTTTTGACGATTTTTTCAAAATTTCATTTGAAAATTTAGGGAGGTTCTGAACATTCGATTGCGTATAAAAACAATAGGCTTCCAGTGTTTATGGATTGTGATTTTTGTACCAAATTTCGTTCGAATCGGTCCATTCGTTCCTCGGTTATCGTCTCCACAGGCCCACTGACACACACACACACACACACACACACACACACAGAAATCACTTCAAAAATGTTTGATTCGTGATCAGGGATGCTTGAAACGCGCTCTCCCGTCGAAAACTCAAATTCGAATTTTCGATCCCGTCACAATACTTTCCTAATACATTATGTATATAAGGAAAGTAAAAATATAGGAAATTTATATTATTTCCTCTATATGCAACAGCACCTGCACAACGCGGATACCGAAAACCAATTAAAATTAATTTTTACTTTCCTTATATACATAATGTATAAGGAAAGTATTGTGACGGGGTTGAAAATTCGAATTCCAGTTTTCGACGGGAGAGCACGTTTCAAACATCCCTGATCACGAATCAAACATTATTCAAGTGATGTCAGTGTCTGTGTGTGTGTGTGTGTCAGTGAGTCTGTGGAGACGATAACTGACGAACAAATG